>OMNM01012473.1:10322-28974 GCA_900302745.1 Parablennius parvicornis | reverse complement strand
ATGATGTGTTGTTTGGGACGCGGAGAGACAGTAAGGAATGTAAGAAATAAACTAACATGTTATTTGTTTGGAGGGAAAAAAATCGGATGGACAAATGGATGGATGGAAGGAAGGATGGATGAATGGAAGAATGAATGAATGGATGGATGGATGGATGGATGGATGGATGGATGGATGGATGGATGGATGGATGGATGGATGGATGGATGGATGGATGGATGGATGGATGGATGGATGGATGGATGGATGGATGGATGGATGGATGGATGGATGGATGGATGGATGGATGGATGGATGGATGGATGGATGGATGGATGGATGGATGGATGGATGGATGGATGGATGGATGGATGGATGGATGGATGCTTATCTAGACAGCAAAGATGCATGCCAGCGTTAAGCACTTATAAAAACTTAAAGGATGAAGGACACATTGAGATTTCAAGAAAAGTATCCTATTCCAGGGATTAAAGTGTGCTATCATTTTTCTTTGACCTTGTTATATCGTAAAACTGTCAAGTTTCATGCCTGCCACTTATAACATGATCACAGACACGATACTGGGTTGGTCTCTTCTTTGTGGTGGCGTTATGGCTGACGGTGTATGTAGCAAATCTGAATAAATAAAAGCAATACATTTTGTTTGCTATAATCTATATTCTTTGCTATAGTTTTGATAATGTCTCCACTTACACAGTACAATGGTGAGTGTATGCAGTGGGTTATCTAGACATTGTGATCTGCTTACATGGTGATATAGTCTCTATTCAATTTTTTTGGGGTTAGTTTATCAGATTATCTCATCCTATCATATAAATGCAGATTGTTGAAATGCCAAGACTCTGTCCCTCCTGACAGAAATGTTCAATAGCAATGTTGCTTTGTAATGTTCGGCACGCCCGCAGTGCATTGGCAGAAGTAGGAACACACTGAAATGTGGCCCTCACAGGATTTTATGCACATTCCTTTGAAACAAAACTGAAGCTCGTAAAGACAATCTTTAACTGGAAGTCCTGCTTATAAACCTTTGGACATAAAATGCCTCTGCTGTTGCAGAGAATGCCAGAAACAACCAGGACGTACGTTTTTGACTCCTATGATATGTGTAAAAATATGACACACAGCTGAAATAGAAACTTCCCATTCTTTGTGCCCAAACCCGAGGGAATTATGTGAAAGTGCTGCCACCTCACAAATACCTCCCCGTTGTGGTATTGTGAGTGTGTCTGAATGTTTTGCGTTTTTTTGTTTTTTTTGTTGTTTTTTTCATTTGAAGGTCAGGACTTCAGCACTCTTAACTCAAACAATATTTTCAATGAGACCAGCGGACAACAAAAAAAAATCCTCACCCTCTGATGTTTCATCTTCACAACAATCACACTTCCTCCTATCAGACACTTTGTTATTTCAGCTTCTCAGTGTTTATGCACGCTGAAGATCCACTGTTGTACAAGTAGATAGTGAAGCCACATCCGCCTGAGTTACGCTCTGCTATTAGCTCAGAATGCCTATATGCACAACAATGTTTTGCATGTCTGACTGAAAATTCTTGTGCGTCCTACACTGGAGGTCACCAGCATTTCCGTGGCATCAGAGGAGCAAGTGATGTCACAGGGCCACCCTCTCCTGACGTCGCCTCTTTTGTCACTGCAGCCAGTTTCAGCCCCCTGCTTCTTCTCTTTTTCCTTCTGCCTCGTCGGTACTGTTTTGAGACAGCACAGGAACTGGTCACGGAGGAATGCAGTGGCGCAGCGGCATGACACAGCCAGAGCACCCACACACACATACACGCACTCACTCACACACACACACACACACACACACACACACACACACACACACACAGTATATATGTAAAGAGGAACTGAATGGGCTCATTAGTGAGGAATGGCACAGAGAGTAAAGTCAGCAATCTCCACGGATACAGAGATTTTTGATGATGAGCTACGATTATAAGAGGATGCCGTACTATACAAACCAGATATGAGAAGAATATTTCTTCTCTCTGATGTTTTGAAGAGTGTTACAGGTTGCAATATGAATTGAAATGTGGCATATCATGCAATCACTGCTTTCAAACACCATAGAGACAAACTAGACCAGTGGTGATGATAACTATTAAGACAAAATGAAAATATCACATCTAAAGCAATAAAGCCATTGCCATCTACTTGAAGACAAGAAAAGTATAAATGGAGATGATTTTGCAGATGTTGTGAATGTAGCAAAATGAAAGTATATATTTTTCATCATAACATGGTCTTCTGTTGGACTTCCTTTCTACAAGCCTGAAACCTTGCCTGATACAGTCAAGACAAACAGCTGATCAGTATTTGCTAATGCACCTAAAAATGTAACTATTGCACTTTATTCCAATCAGTTTACATATTCTGCATTTTATCTGTTGTATATTGTTAAATGTGTTGGTTTGGAAATATGATGATGTGACTCTTGGCCAGGTTAACATTGTAAAAGAGATCTCGCTCTCCATGGGTGTCTTCCTGGTTCATTAATGGTTAAATAAATATAGTAATGTAAGATTCATGTTACAACCGGTGTCATTTTAGTCTTTCACTCACCACATTATCATGGGGTATGAATGATGTTCCCAAACTGAACAGGCCACATTTAGTCAGTGAGTTTATATCCAAAGCATGGCAGGTGTTTCCCTGACATTACATCATCACTTTCTATTACTGTCAAATGTTGTCAAATAACAGCAGATATTCAGCATCTGCTCCTCAACAATGAACTAAAATGCACAAAGCAAAGAAACGAAGTTACAAACAGTAACAGGCGTCATCATGTTTAACTAACCAGAAATAAATTACAGAGGCATCACACTTGTTTGTATTATAATGCAAACAAGCTGATACTCAACATATTATAAGTAAAAAGTAAAAAGACAGTTTAAGTTTGTTGAGAAACTTGACCATGAAAGACCACCACAGTCTGAATTTCTTCTTTTTTTTCCTTCCAAACTAATGTTAAATTGGTAAATTAAAGTTGAACATTAAAACATTGATTGTTATAATAACAGAAACACTTATGTTTTGCTCTTTTTCACCATCAACTTGAAAATATGTAAAAAAAAAACAAACAAAAAAACTGTAAAAGTAAACTTGCATATTTGTCTTTTGCACATAAAAAAAGTGACAAGGATTACTCATCTTTTTAAACACGTGTCTTGAATGTCATGTTCTTATGTTGAGAATAGCACATCATATTGTAGGACAGTGAGAATTTGTACAATGAGGAATTTATTCCATTTCAAAAAAAATGTGAGTCAAACATGTCTGATTTAGGTGAGTGTTAAACTTCCCCACAGAGCTTTACATATAAACAGTGTTTAGTGATGCTATTTAAAACCGACCCTAAAAAGTCAAAAACATTAAAAAAAAAACAAAAACAAAAAACTTTCGCAACACCTGAATGTTTTCCAATCCCGAGTATCTCAGTTAGTGTGATAAGAAAACTGCATGATTTCTGCTGTAAGCAAGTTTTTGTCAGTAATAAGGTGAAGCACAATGAAACACAGTCACTGATGCTCTGACAACCACCTCCAGGTGAGATTAGACAAATGAAGAACGGGTGCAAAGAAGGAGCACATCAAACGCACCCTCACCTCACCCCATGTCAGTGAAAGTCAACCACTTCAAAATATCGACGACTTTCACAGACAGAAAGTTTGGGGAAAAACATCTAAAACTGCTCCTAACAAGCAGCTACTGCAAAGCCTGTATGCACAGAGCAGTCTGCTAATGTTGATTTAATAAAACATACGTCAGGGACAACCTGCTATAGAGTCCCCTCTTCAACGAAATAAAAACCTATCGGCATCGCACAAGACGCCTCAGAAATCATTTACCTCTTTATGCTCAATTTCTTATGAATGACAGAGCCATCACACGGTTATTACGCTCATTAAAGCAGAATGACATTGATCACGCCCTCAATCCGCACTTCACATTGCCGCCATCTGGTCGCAGAGAGAAGACGTGGAAAGTGTGAGGAGCTTTCTTTCACAGTTTTTTCCCACAATGAACAAACCTGCCTTGCTGACGTTCGGAGTCGATCTGACCATATGTCGAGGCAGGGATATGTGGATGTGAGAGTACGTCACAGCAAAGTGTGAATATTAATAGTGCGATAGAAGCAGTAGTAGCTAGACACCGGTGAAATACAAATCTAGTGCATTTATTTTACATAGTTTGACAGAAACGACAGTACAGTGCAGAGTGAAACCAAACTGAGCAGACACAGGTGTTGAACCCTTAATCCTTCCCTGTTGCGCTCTAATTAACAGCAGAAAAGTGATCCGGTGTTCAGATGTATTCAAACTGCTCCTCTGAACACCGCGCACCCTTTCATCACGACCCAACTTTGATCATCAAACAACGCATTTATTCAGACTGACGAGGACAAGGACTGTGCTTGCAGCCGAGCGCGTGTGAGTCCATCTAACGACACATTCGCACCGAGGCCACGCGGGGTCTTCAAACCTGTGAAAGCATCATCGCTTCCCGTCTGCTGCGCAGTCTGACAGGGGGTCTCTGTGGCTGCACTTGTCAGGCTCCATTAGGAGACACTGGTGGCTCCATTTCTGCTCGCTGGTAATTGAGCTCAACTACTGTGAGAGAGGGTGAGCTCTTCAGAGGAAAGTTGACTTTGTCAAGCGGTGGTGGAGAATCCCTCTCAGAGTAATGGGAATCCACCGCGCCGGCACGCCACTTCATATGCCTTCATACAGTATGCAAATGAGAGAAACTGCAGCTTTAACACAGAGGAAGGATTAACAGCTGACGATATGTTTATAGTAATATTGGGAAACAGTCTGTTACTTGGATTTGTAATCACAACATATATTTTGTCACCTTTTCCTTGTATTTAAATGAACCATTGTAGATCAAACTCTGTCCTATTCTGGGAATTATGGTGACTCTTTAAATAGTCCTAAAAAAAAAAAAAAAAAAAGATCTTGGAGGTCTTTTTTTCCTTTAGTCAACAACGGTAAAAAAAATACAGTATATTGTTTGGGCTTTGGACTCTTGTTCAACTGTTTGGAGACACACACAGCTTGTTGTAGTACATTAATAGTTTTATCAGTGTAGGAAAAGGTGAGTTTATTTGAATAAACTTACAAGGTCTACTGTAAAAATGACTGTGAATCATCAGTCGTCTAATTGTACACACATTTTCTGAAATAATGGCTATTTTGTCTCTTGATGAAGTTAAAAATCCATCCCTGGACAGGTAAAATCAAACGCAAGTATTAGAAAACGTGATGTACTTTTGGATCTTAACCTCTTATGTTTTGATGGACTAAAACTCTGAAAACAATGACGGCAAGTTCTCTGGTATGACGAGATCATTTTGTGAAAACATCCTGGATAAAACAAGTCAAATCAATCTGAAATGTTGAGTCAATTATAGACAAGTTGGTAACAAACTCAGCAGTCCTGCAAAGAATCAGTGATATTCCTACTTTTTCTGTCTAGAATCTACAAATGGGTTCAAAAAGGAAATGATAAAAGTCCGAAATTAATAATTATAACACTGTATTATACAGAAAAGGCACAAAAACATGGGGTAGCAAAAGAAATAATGAGGTAAAACGCAGGCATAGAGAATAATTGCTGGCTACCCATATCCATCAAATAATATTTCACTCTTGCAGCTGACACTTCTCTAAGAGTTCAACAGTGAATATTTACACACATTGTTTTACTTACTTAGAAAACCCAGCCTATTACAACCACACTGTCATAAAAGTTTAGACAGAAGAGAAAGCAACAAAACTTTATAGGCCATCCATCACTTGGCTTCCCATAGTACTTTGCTGCAGTCCCCACTTTACCCCAGTTCCCTGCGTGTCTTTATTAAGGATTTTACTTGCAGCAGGACTGGACAAGTGCCTTTTAACATACCTGCACGTTAATCACTGCCACTGCCAATGAAAACAAGGAGGACAGGCCCCCAGTGGCCGTCTCACATGCAGACTATATTTAACCGGTGCACAAAAAAAAAAAACACGGCTAAGAAGAAGGTGTACTTTGGGAGAAAGATTGTACACATGCACAGGGACAAACTCCACCGTACACATACTACAATACTTTTTTTTTTTTTTTTAAAGACACTGATCTCAGAGTTATTACTTCAAAATGTTTATTACTGATGTTTTTATAAAATAGCTGGATGTATCGTAAAAACAATGTGACAATGTAAAAGGGGGTCACTTGTAGTGGTGAATGTGCAAAAAACAAAACAAATCTGCAGCTGAACTTTACAGACATTTATAGAAAGTTTTATTGTTGGCTATCATTATTAGTTGCTGGTCTTCTGAAAGTGTCACCACAATGCTATGCAAACAACATGAATAGAGGAACCACAACACGAAGGCAAAAGCCCACAATCTTCTTTGTCCTTCAGCATTTTCCCATTAACACATGTTCTTTCAGCAATCTCTGTCTCTTCTATCCTCTTTCCTCACACTAATCGCCTCCATTTTCTCCCTCACTGCATCTATTAACCTCTTTACTGGCCTTCCTCTTCTTCTCTTGCCTGGCATCTCCATCTTCAGCATGCTCCTCCCCGACATAGCATCTTGTCACATACACAACCAAACCTCTGAACCGCTCTCTGTCCACTCGCAGTCTAAACCCCAACATGCTCAGCTCTGCCACGTCCAGTTCAGCCTCGTGACTTTTGGTCAGTAATAATTCAGTAACTCAGTAATAATAACACTACACAACTCAGGGTCTACATAAAGTCTGAATATATTGTTTATTGCCATTATTGGTTTGTTTTATTTATCTTATTGCTGTATGATTTATTTAATATTGTTTTATAGATGATTGCCAAATCAGTTTTTGAGTCCATAGTTTGCAGAAAAATGGAAGACGTAAAAGTGACGCTCATTGTGTAATATATTAATTGGAAATGGGGGTGGAATTAAATAAGTTTTCTTCTTCTTACTCCTTTTCAGGCAAAATTGGAGCTTGATTTCTTTTTATGTTAAATGTATGTTGACATGACATATCATGAATCCATGTGATGACTTTTGCTTGAAATAAATAATAAATCAATAAAAATGAATTTAAACAATGCTAATAGGTGTAAAAATCTGTGAAATACTCCCCAAAAAACCCTCCACTTATCATATTTTGCAGCCTTTCTTATGAAAGTTTATCCAAATTCCCAGAGTTTAGCTTTTACAGTTATATTACTTCCTTAAAGCAGCTTTTGATGGCTGGGATCTCCACCTTGTGTTACGTCAACACTAACTTCCATTACAATGACATTACATTTCCTACTTGATAAATCTGAAACAGCAGTTACTGTATATACATTGAAAGCTTAAACTTTGCAAATCTTACACTTTGTAATTCCCATATGTTTGACAGCATTGCTTGTGGACCTTCTCCTTTAAAACAGCCAGAACGCTTCTATCAAAGTCATAATACAGGTCTGTGGAAGTGCCCATATAACCAAACACCACATGGGCAGTCTGCTGGTGACATGATAAATGTTGTAAAAAGGCTGTTTCTTAATAGGCTTGTAGCATCAATTCAATAGGTATTGATATGTCCGTGTTGTTAACTGCCATCGACTTCAAAGATACAAAGGAAAGCAGGACAAGTGCTCTTCAAGTGCATCACTCTCAGCAGTCGCCTCTCGGCTCATCTAGACTCTCATGTGGAGGAAATATTGAAATCTATCCTGCTATAAGGCACAACACAGGAAAGAATCAGGCTTGCATATAACTTATCAGCATGATTATTTCACTAGTTGGCCACATCACTCACTAAAAAAAACATCCTTTTACACCTAAACCATTTACGAAATAAAGACAATTAAATTAAATAACTACCAGAAAGCAAAGTCGTTATAGAGGCCACTGGTACTATAGACACACCACAGTTCAATCACAGACACAATTCAAAAACGTCTCACACATTCTAAGCTCTGTCAAAAACACAATAATATTGGAGAACTGCCAGATGCTGAACTTTGAAGTTATCTTCAAAGTTCAAGGAAGGAGAAGGGAGCACTCACTCATTGCACATTCTTCTGACAATTCTCCAAGCACAGAACAAAAATGAATCCAGATCATAAGTTCAGTAAAAAGAGAGGAGCAGTGGCAATAATAAAGTGCTGTTTTCATTCTGTTTGTTTCCCGCATGTATCAAGGGGTTTTCACTATCTGTGATACATTTGCACACATAATCATAACTTCTATGATTTACCACAATATCTATTCAAATCACAGTATTCTAAGCTTTTGTCTATTAATACCTATGTATAGATTGTTTATTACATAAATCATAAGCCTAACAGAAGTTGAAGTTGCGAGTTGGTGGTGATGGAAATCCAGTGTGAGCCCAAGCCCACAGCACTGACAACATCTGTAAGCTCTTGATACTTAACATATGCCTGAAATTACGATCAGAAATCCCCCCAAGACCTGATAATAATCACCTCGTGGAAAAATCCTTTATCTTCTATCTTAATGAGGACGTTGAGCGCAGATTTACACAAGCGCTTATAGACAGTGTGACGTAAACTACAGAGGGAGGAACGTACAGGAGGGGAGTGTAGGGGACTCGGTTTCATACTGTACTTAGTAATCCTCAGATAATCAAATGATTTCTTTGGCAGACATCTGTTTTGTGGACCACAAACTTTACATTTGATCAAAATATTGTTGTAAGCACGACAGTAAGGTTAAAGCCACAATGGTTTTAATATACTAAATAATCATGAGTTATTGCAGGGTGAAATGGGAAAACAATGAAAAACAGTATATAAGTAATCAAACTTCAAGTCAGTCTTAAAACAATTCATTTTGCTTTTGAGTACATATTTACATTGTATTTAATATTGTGAGCTGCAGGAAAAGACCTTAATCTACAATATTTACTGTTGTCAAACACAGAGAAGTTGCAGCAGCTTGTGTTTCATTTAGTTTTAAATGGCTTTTATAAATGTAGCTTTAAGGCGTGCTTAGAGCTAAAATTAGTTTCAGCGTTTTCTTTAGAAATAATGAAAAGAAAGTGAAACTCAGAGTGATAAAATATAAATATACTGCCAAATGGGGTGACGTCGTCTTCAATGTAAAGTAATCAGCAGGTCACGTGACGAATGATTCATGTTGTAATACTTATTAATATCAAATTGTTATAGAAGATAAGGTTTTAAGTTCATTTTTGAAAATAATGTAAATGAATTGAAGACTAAAGTTATTTTTGGAGCTACCACTTTACTGAAGAGTTCAAATTCATTTGAACATGTTTTCAGCCTGCGGACATGGCAACAGATGTTCTGATGTCACTTGATAGACCATCTGACATTCAGTGTGTGTCTGTATGTATGTGTGTGCATGTGTATATGCACGTGTGTTTGTGTGTGTGTGTGTGTGTGCGTGTGTGTGTGTGTGAGAGTGTGAGAATGTGAGCACACAGGTCTGCATGTGTGTGTGTGTGTGTGTGAGAACAGGTCCCACACTGTACATCTTTGTTATATAAGATGACCCAGCTGCTCTCCGTCTTTTTTGTCTTTTCCAAGTACAAGTGTAGAATATGTGCCTTTCCTCTCCCCACCGTCACATCCAGCTAACACAAGGCTTGTTGACTGAAAGCTCTCGGATCATGTAAGAGTTATGCCGCATTAGTTTGAAGCCAAAAGATCAACAGCTGGCCTGTCAGCGGTCTGCTAATCCGCGAGATGTTAGTGATACAGGAACATCCTCAGCAGGCTTATCCATATGCACTACTACCCGTGATTAGAGCCGCATATCGCTGATTATATCAGATGTGTAGGGCTAAGATAAGATGTACCTTTAACCTTCAGCTGTTCTGTTCACCAGAGATGAACATATATTGCGCTGTTACAAGAAGCTTTAATTGTGCTGAGTGCATCTGTAATGCGACATGTGATGACTCATGAGCATTAATGTACTAAATGTGTATCTGGATGAGCACAGAAATGTAAAGCAGAAAAAAAGTGAGGACCCCAAGGACGAAAAAGCTGCTATGAGAGGAAGATTTTAATCCTTATATTATGTTATAAATGTTATGTCTTCAATTAACAAAGATTATTGTCTTAAATTTGCATGGTCTGTTTTCACCTAAAGGACTGATGATGCATACAGAATCTGTACTAAATTGCTCTTTCTTAAATAAAAAGCAACATTATTGAAAACAATTTGAAATTCATAATACAAATGCTGAAAATGTTTTTTTTTTCTCAATCTGAAAGATAAAGATAAAACTATTACATGGGATTTGGGCCACGAATGAAATACTTGATTCCTGCAAGGCAAGAGACAAACAACTATGGACACTATGATTTACACGCAAGCACAAGGGGAACATGCAAACTTGACAGTGCAACAACAAGGCCACAAATAAACAGAATCATGACTTCTTGTTGTGAGTTGACAGTTTTCACCACGACATCGACCCACCTCTCCGCCATCCACCTCCTTTGGCTCAAAATTGCATGTGAGAATTGTACTTAGCATGACTATCTAAAGACCAATTCATCAGACAGATTACACTCATGATATAATCTATGGGATAGCATCGTTTCACCAGTGCAGCAAAAGCCTGACCTTTCATCTCGACAAGCCTAATGTGTATTAAAGCCAAATGAAATCCGCTATATAGCTTTTTTCTTTTCTTTTCTTTTTTTCGATGCTGATGTCAAATACCATAACTGTGCCCATTAACAATCTGGACAGGGAGTCTTGCTCGACCATTTAGCCCTCTGGTGAGATACAGGAGGCGACAACGCGTCTTGACATTTACGTGATAGAAAATAATGAGGGCAAATGAAAGTTGTGGCAATGTTAAGTCCTTACAAATGACACATTTGACACCTCAACAACCCACCCATGACACAAATGTACACCTACACAGCGAGTGTCTGTGTTGGCATGGATATTTTACTCATTGATTTGAACGTGCCGCAGCTAAACTGATCAATTACAATGACACTTGTGCAAGCTTGATTGAGATCAAGACATTTAGAGAATATTAGAGGTTTGGGAGTTTGGGCTGATCTATTCTTGTCAGGCTGGGCGTCTGAGACGACGCTGACTAATGATCCACTGGGCTCGGCCGCACCAGGAGGGATCAGTGGCAGTTTAATGAGGCCACAGGGCTTCTGTGCTTACAGCAACAGCGGCTGGAGGATGAGGGGGCACTGTGATGAAGAGCACAGAGAAAAAAGGAAGGTAAATGAGCGGGGGTGGGGGGGGAGAGATGAAGTTTAAAAGCAGGTCTAAATATGGAAGAACAGAAAAAAAAGTTTAAAAAAAAGTTGGCGTGAGATAAATTAGAAAGCGGGGAACCGAATGTAGGGTGTGAGGTGTCCCACTGACGCCCTCCCACTTCTGTGTGCGTATATGCGTGTTGTAAAGCATCCCAAAATCTCAGTGCATGTAATTATCGAAAAGTGACAACTCAAGGGGGAGGTATTTTTTTTGTGTGTGTGTGTTTTGTTTAAACTCGTGTTTATCCTCCTCCTTTTCTTTCTGTGTTGGTGTGAGATGAGTCACGCAGTAATCGTCAGAACGGGCCACCTCTCTTGTTGTCGATGCTGAAGATGGGAACGCCATGGGATACACGACCGGCATCAGCATGTTAGTACCAAGAGACACAGGCAGAGAAAGTGGGAAACCGGCAGACTGGGAGAGAAATGATAGTTTGGATGAGTGAACATTAATGGAGCAAAAAACAAAAAAAAAAAACCCCGAAATCTTGAGGGAGTCGAAAGCTCACAGTGCACGTTCACTTTTGCTCTTTCAAAGGTGAATATTCTGGAAGTGACATCATCAAAGTTCACTGATGAACATGGACAAGTTTGCACTTCGTATGTGGGTTTGCTAAATGGTAGTGAAAGTGACAGGGCTCGGAAACGAGGCTTGCTTATGTGCCACAGAAAATGACGATGTGAAAACTCACTAAGTTGTGTGAGTTTCAATCGTGTGAATTGAAGAAAGGAAAACAATATTATCTACTTTTACACTTTGACTTTGATATTTCCCTCATGGTGGAGAGTAACAACTGTGAACAAACAGTACAACTTCAGTTTCAGACTTTCAGTAAAATGCTTCCTTCATTGAAAATGTCCACAAGCTACAACTCATCTATGTGTGCATACATCTGTGTGCACCTAAAACAGCAAGGGAATGATGCACTTGACTTCAATTCTTGTTTTAATTGGCTTAACCAAGAAAATCTTATATAAAGACCAACATCCTTGAACACACAATTGTCAGGAACTCCATAAATTTGCTATTCAACCACTAGATGCCAAGACACTTGTGCTCCTGTTTTTGCCAGCAGTCCTCAAAAAATTGCGATTTGGATCACAAAATGACAGGGGTTGTTTTTAATGCGAATTAGTATCTAAAGAAAATGCAGACAAGGAACAGTGTGATAGAAGAAACTTCAATGACAAACAAAACATAATGATCACTATCACTATAATCATAGCACATCCAAAGTATAGACAGTATTGTTGGCTGATGCCAAAACTCTTTATATGTCAAAGCAAGGTGCAAAATGAAAAAAAATAACAGGTTTTGAAGAAACAGAGTGGATAAACCGATCGCTTGCTTGAAAGTCCTCTTTTTCCTTAGCAATATGTGGAAATATTATAAGAGCAGAAATTCAGAATGCTCTGTTTAGAGTGCATCCTTCTGAGAAACTAAAACTATGGGTTAGAAAAAAAGTCAGAATCATTGTGGTATGATCATCTCATGTGAAATACTCAGCAGATGTGAACATCTAATAACAAAAATTGTGCAAAGAAGTTCAAGTGGTCATGGCTGTTCAATGACCAGAGGACTTACTAGACATGGTTCAAACATCTTAGTGCAACATAACACAGGACACTTTCAGAGCTCAGGTAAAGTGCATGTTTCATTCCGTTTTAGTTGCTTTTGCAGCACACAAAGGGTCAAGAGTGTAATGATGAATGAGCTGAGGTCTACCTTTTACCTTTGCTCCCATGTAATCATACTAAATGGTTTGACTGTATTTGGACTGTGTGCCCTTTCATAATAGGAGACCTCAGAATATTCAGGTGACAGGCCTGTTGTGTAACAGTTCCAATGCCCAAGTATCCGCCCAGCGAAACACTGAATAGCTCAAACACACACACTCACGTGCACATACTTCTGAATACCTCGGGGGAACTCAATTGGAAGCCTTTTTAAATAGAGCATTACCTAATCCTGAGGAGCTTGATTAGGCTGGCAGTGGTTTGAGAGGACGTGTGAGGAAGGATAACACAAGGGGAGAAAAGACCCGTGAGAGGACGTCCCAGTGGAGCAGCAGAACCACAGTGGCTTTATTAGAGAGCGACAGAAGCAGATGGACACCCCAGCGTGGCATCTCGCCTCAAGTAACTCATGAAGAGCAAATAAGTAAATAAATAATTATCTCAACATCTTTCCTATGGCTTGTATGTTTCCTCTAAATATCTTTAGTTTCTTATAGCAATGGTGACAATAGGTAAAAGACAAGCTGTCTTTCATACTGATAAAATATACGACTTGAGGAAATACGGTTTGCCGAATATGACTTCTTTAGGAGTCCATCTTTAGATGAGCTTTATCAGATTTGCATTCAGTTAATTGAGTCGCTTTATATTGTATATTGATCTGAATAAAATATTTTTCCATTTTCCTGGAAAAGAAAATGTCTGAACCAGGTGGGGTTGTCTTTTTTTCCTCATCTAATATTGAGCAACGAATCAAATGCACAGTTCTGTTTAACAACAGTACCGACATAAGAAGAACATGCTGGACACAGGACTGAATTAGAAAAAAGGCGTTTAGGTTTCAGGCTCCATTTGCTTGGAACAAACTACAAAAAGACCTGAAACTCAAAACTCAAAAACTGATTTGATTTGAGATGATTTGTTCAGCTTATTTGAGATTTTTATACTGCAGGTTTGGTCTCAAGAGAAAATTATCATAATTGACAAATGCTACCTGGCTGCATAATAACTTCACACAAAATACTGAAAGCAAACAAGCTGGTAATGCCACTGAAACACACTCTCCAGTATGTCTGTTTAGTCGAGCTTGATATGTAGTTTAAATCAAGTGTCGCACTGAGTTTTAGGAGCTCTCAGCAACCACTTAGTTGTAAAAAAGGTGGACATGCTGTGAAGCGTCAGTCAAGGTGGGTGATGCATCAATATGCATAAACCCTATTACAGTAAACAAGTCAACAGGTTGTGACTCACATTCATGGAGCCAAGCTGCTGCATGACACCTCTTAGTCAGTTTCGAACATCATCATTCAGGGAGGGGAACAGGCACATGTGCTTCTGGACTGAAATGTAGCAAAAGAGAAAAAAAAAAAATACAACTCCCCTCCCTCACCCCAAAAACACCACCCCACATCCTCCACCTCTCCTGTGCTCCCTCCCTGGTGGTGACATTAAACACTGAGCTGCCTCTGCCTCCAGTCGAAGGAATAGGTCAGCTCCCTGGCTGCTGTCTGCCTGCAAACGCACACTGTTTACCAGCCCGTCTGCAGCCACACACACACACACACAAACACAGACACTGACACACAAACACACATAATTTGATATATTGTAGTTGTGTAAGTTATTCATTAAACTCTGATAAATTGAATTGCTCTTCTTTATTTTGAATACCTAAATAATACTGTATTTTAATATTTTGCCCACGTGCTAAGTTGTATTACCCTTGAAGGACACTTCAGATCAAGCTGAAGATTGTCTTTTTTATTTTGTATTGTCTGCCACACTATAAATAATAATTTTTTTCATGGTTTCAATAGTCAGTCAGACCTTCGACCGACAAATACCAATCAGTTCATCTTTGAGGTCACATTTATTGCCAGATATGCACAACATTGCTGACAGTGCTGGTAGAAGATTGTGTTGACAAGAGATGGATCAGCGGAGAAATTATGAAGCCTGTTGTCATTACTATTTTTAATTATATGATTTCAAGAAGACATAATGCAGGACATGGTGTGTAGATTAAAGAAAAACAATCAAGGGAGCTAATTTCTGCTAACGTACAAGGTGTGTGGTTCTAATGACATGAAAGCTTCACATAAGATTTAATAGACTACTTTTCAATAAGTAGGATTTAATATATACATATACAGAGATAAATGTTTTTCTTCCATTGTCTGTGATTAATACTTGGAAAAAAAAGTTGGAGTAAAAGTGATTTTTCATAGCAAATACAAAACTGAGATGACTGGATACATACTGAAAGTATTGCTATCTTTATATATAAGCTAATCCAGATAAAATAGACTATTATTTGTTCAACAATGGGTACATTGCGTCGAAAAAAAGAAGAAGCAAATATTAACAACAGAGAAGCAACAGTGAGTAAAATGTACTCCTTTTCTTTAATCTATATTCATGTCCCATAACCAACCTGTCATCAAGATACTCGACTAACTCTACTACTCAATTTGACATCAGTAGATGAAACTCCGACCACTAGGGTTGCATATGATACTGTGACCTGTGGTGAGAGTAGAACTCAGGTGGAATACAAATCATTGCAGAGAGAAGGAATGAAGGCCAGTAGAAACAAGACAGAACACACGTGAGTGAATGAAAGGATGGAGATGGAAAGACGACGATGTACGGAGTTATGGTGGTAAAGGTTGATAAGTTAAAGTACCAGGGGTCGACCAGCGACATCAATAGACAAAGTACAAAAAGGATGACGTACAGTATAGTGATGAAGCTTAAAGGTTAAGGAATGGGGTGGTTTGGATGTGTGCTGATAAGAGATAGGGGATATATTGGACAAAAGATGTTGGAGATGAAAAAAAAAGATCTTAGAGAACTTCATGGAGGTAGTGAACAATGAGATGGTTGGTGGAACAGTGAAGGAGTCTGGGGACAGGATGAGATGGAGATAAATGATGAGCCGTGATTGAAAGATGAAGAAGCTCAAATTAGGACATTTGTGCTCAGCAAACCGACAAAAACATACATTTACACATCTATGTGCTTCACTATTAACTGCGACCTGTCTAACAATTGAAGCAATATCGGAAATATCAGTGTAAGAGAAGCTTTTAAGATTCACTTCTCTGAGAGCTCATTGTGACAAACACCTCACGGTGCACAGGCAACCATATTCTGAAGTTATTAACACAAAAATACTGATTCCAGCAGCTTTGAGTTTCTCTCTTTTTTTCTGTCTTGTGCTGGACAGACAGGAATATTTGCTCATGCTGACTAAATACTTTTCCTCACAGAATATGAGCTGGAGGCAGGAAGAGAGATTAAGACAAACACACCTGCACTGTGCAGGTATGTGTGTGTGTGTGTGTGTGTGTGTGTAGTGTGTGTGTGTGTGTGTCTGTGTGTGTGTGTGTGTGCGCGCGTGTGTGTGTGGATTATATAGTGCTGAGAAGTGCATTTACGACAGCAAAGCAAGTTTTGTGTCCCTGGTCAGTCTTTGCTGTTGCATTTCTGATGACTGAACGGCAATGCAGGCAAAGTGCTGCGGCTGCAGGAATTGAAGTGATGAAGTTGAGAAAAACCTGAGGAATGAGGCCAAAGGGACGCGAAGGAGCGAACAAACGATCATTGGGACATCAATGTCATTACAGACTCATGACCACGACCCAAGAAACACTATCCGTTTTCATTATCAAGTAAAACAAACCTAAACCCACACTTAATCTTCAGGTTTATTAGAGTCTGACAGTGAAATGGATCTTAATATCCACGTGGGATTTGTTAAATGCCAAAGAACAACAGACCGAGCCGTCATGGTGACATTTGAAGAAGGAGTGGAGGTATGATACTAACTCCGTTGTCCATTGTTATGCACATTAATCACTGACGGCAAAAACCCAATTTGTGCTCTATGAAATGATGCTCAGCAGTAAGATGTTGTTTGCTTGCAGCCATTAAGTTATTAAATCAGGTTAGGCTCTGCGGTATGCTTCCTCATCTCAAACACTTCCCAACAGGCCACTCGGAGACTTTCACCTGCTGAGAGTGCAGGTTGTATGACTATTCATCTTCTACATTTCTCCTCAGCAGGGAAGCAGGATGTGGCACCATCATTAGTCTGTCTATGCTAAATGAGCATCCATTCATTCGACAATTACATCCACCGATTTGCGCTTGTGTGTCCGTGATGATTAAAGACAAAGTAAGACATGAAGTGCAGAGACAAAAGATTCTGTTGTTGTCTGAAAAGAGGGTTGGATAAGGATCAGGCAATTCAATACCTTTCAATGCGGAGAGTGGACTGTTATCTGGTGGGAAGGAATGTAATCCACACATGTGCGATTGAATTAAAGAAAAAAAATCAATAAAAAAGAAGTGCAAATGCCGATACAGCCATATAAAGTTGATAAAAGCACAGTCTCAAAAATATTACATCAAGCCCTTGAGTTGAGGAGAGGATATTCAACTTTTAGGAGATCACACCAGGTTAGCGTGAAGAGTACAAAAGGTCACAATGATACAGCGCGTCGACCCAGGAGATAAAAACATGTCAGGGAAGCTAAACTCTTCAATAGTCCACCTTTCTAAGCAACACTCCTTTTCAGTAACGCTGCAGCCACATGCACCGGCGCAGGCTGACATTTCTGGGGCAGCTATCGGCGTGCGCCTGTGGGTCTGGGTACATGACTGAGTGATGCACCTCAAAACACAAACACTGTTGGGTTTCAGATAGTACCGTACACATAAAAATAGACATTAAACAGGAAATGTTACAATAACATGTGCAACCATTTAAAAGTCAAGACAGATTAATCCAGTTTTAGTCTAATAAATGAATAAATAAAATACTTTTATGAATTTGTAATTTGAAGCTTGAGGTATTTGCTTGGATTAAATGTTCCAGATCTCCATTGGGTCTCCTCTCAGAGTGCAGAATACGACCACAGGTAAGAGCCCATAAAAAAAAAAAAAAAAAAAAAAAAATGCCAACTGTGTCATTTGAAGGTTTGACCCAAAGGTCATCCTTCACACTGTAAAAAAAAAAAAAAAATATTTGAAGTCATATATGGTAGAATGCTGGACACATGTACACATACACACCATATGGCTCAGATCATGAACTGTACTGATACACATCATCATGGTTCCGACTAACCGTCAGTGAGTACTGTGTATTTTAAGGTCGCGCATCACATTTTGTGCCCATCGTGTACCTGATTAACACTTCTCCTCACAGCCTGGTGGGGATTGTCCCATGTAGACACACACGCACACGCACACGCACACGCACACGCGCGTGCACACACACACACATGCTCACGCTCCAAAAAAACCCTGGTCTCTTATCTCTGTTGCCCCCTCTTCTCCCCTCCGTCTTGCTGCGGGCAGAAAGCCCTTCAGCTCTGAGACTTCCCTCTTTGCTCTATTTTTCCTTCCTCCGGGTTCATTTAAGGAGAATTGAGAACACTGTGGATTCCCCACCTTCTACTTCTCAGCCGTCATTGCTTGACCCCCGTGTGCTGAATTTATACCAATAACTGCCATTTCTCAGATTTTCCTTCTTTAGGATAATAGTTACACTGCTTCTTCTTCAAGACAAGCTAATTTCAGCACCATTTGATTTCTGTTAAAAAAAAAAGGTGGGTGGGGGTGGGGGGGGGGG
>OMNM01012456.1:18653-35249 GCA_900302745.1 Parablennius parvicornis | reverse complement strand
GGGGGGGGAACCACGCAGCCCACTGAACTTTGAGCTGGAATGCTCACACACAAGGACGCATATATCCATAAGCAAGCTGAAGTCCAGACATGCAAAACACATTGTGAGTCATGCCTGCGCAGCTATGTATGAACAGAGGCAGCGCATAGAGCATGCATGAGAAGAGCGGGACACTGGAGAGGCTCACGCCGTCCCCCTGAAATCCAACCACCCACATCTTGAACTCTCCACTTTGATGTCCCCCCGACCAGCCGCATATTCCCACAGTGACACCATAACCCCACTTTCTCTTACGTATACGCGGACACACGCTCCTCCGCGGATACCCGTCCATCTCGCTACAGCCAAGTACGCTCACATGAAGCCGCAGGGTTCAATCTGGTGATTGTATCATGCAATTAAAGACACACAAGAGCTCGCAAGGGATTCGGTAAATCGCTGCGATATTACCCAGCCCGCCCCCTCACATGTACTCTCCCACGAAGCCGACAGTCGAGGAACAGAAATGCGTCTTTTCGGCTACTTTTAGAAGCGTCCTGGGGGGTGGAGGTCAGCTGAGGTTAGTGGGGGTCAGTCTGTTATTCTGGTCTAGACTCACTCACTCTTAACCCTTCCCTTACTTACATTTTCCAGTGGATTCTTAACTTATAGCTTCAGAGTTTCGACAACAAACCTGCAACAACACGCCCCCGGACACAAACGAACCAATGACATTCAACTACCCGGACTTGGACAAACATTCTCAGCTCTGTAGAGAAGCACTAAAGCTGGCAACAGTTTTGTTTTCTGTGCTATTTAAGTCATTTAAGATGTAAAAATAATCAACTAATGGTTAACCATAGGGCCCTTTGCATCATCCGGGATGGCATTGCAAAGGATGAATATTACAAAGAAAGGAAGAACTTTGGCATTTTTAAATTTATTGTACTATAACGTAATATAACTATACTCCCAAGACAAATGGAGGATTTGGGATTGTCTCAAAATCATGTTTGGGCGTTTCATGCCATCCTTTTACTGGTCCAGCCCAATCAGATTAGGCTGTATGTGTCAATCTGTATGCTTAAAGAAGAAAAGTGTGGAATTCTTGTTTAAGATTGTATGTTGCATTTGTAGTTGGATTATACTGAGGTGAGTCGCTAAAAAATTTAGGGAGGCAGAGCAACAACAAAAAAACTAAAACGAGTAGATAAAACCTTTGTGCGATATAAATAAAGCCGCCTTACTTTGCCTAAATTGAAGAAAAACATGAATATATCACTGGAAAAGGGGCAAGTCACTCCACGACAATACCTTCTTCAGCATTTCCTTCTAAATGGCAGTCACAATGAGATTTAAAAAAGCATTATAAAACCGGTCACACTGAGCTGCATCTCTCCACGAGTCCATGCCTGAAACACTGAAACTCACCAGGAGATTTATGTCTGAGAAAGCCCTACAGTCCTGCAATCCTTCAGACTACTTCGTTTGCTCCCATACGGCGAAAGTGAAGCCGACAAAGTCGCCTGAGAGAAGTGAGGAAATATGCAGCCTGCCCCTCACATCAGAGGGATGGAGAGTCTGTTCAGAAACCTCAGACAAGGACGCAGGCATACTAAACAGCTCTGATATCTCAGCAGCCAGACACTCTTAACCCCGCCCATCCTGGAGGGTGCAAACCAAATCAAAAAGTATAAACCAAGCACTCCCCAGACATGCCCACCGTACATCGCTCATCCCGAACGCATGACGGATTTCTTCAAGTGTGTTTCTCACTTGGCAATCGCTGGCGCCCATTTATTTGCATGCACACACACACATACACACACACACACACACACACAAAGAAAGCCGCCGTCTTGATCTCAGGCATTTCCCCCAATCCTGGTTTGCATCACAGAGAAAACAGACAACTTCTCAGCGCCGTCCCGTTCTGTTCTAACCTTTTCTGTCACTGCTGTCTCCACAAGGTAATGTTTGCTTCCCTGCCCCCGGAGCCTGGACTGTCTCACTGCTGGATGTGTGTGTGTGTGTGTGTGTGTGTGTGCACAAGTTCACGAGGAAAGTTTTACACAACGGATCCAGAACTGTGAACACCTTTTTGAGACAGAACCTGCAAAACAATCATCCTTCAGATGCTTTATTGCTCAATATTAAGACTCATTCTTCTTGTGATTTTAGGACTTTTTATATGATCACATCAGGTTTTTGCACATTTTTTAAGCTGCTTTGCATTCACATTACACATTATTTTTTTTATACATTTTGCCATCAAAAGGGAGAGAGGCTGACTTTTAAAAACAAGCCTCGGACTTCTTAAAGGAGTCCACAACTGATTTTGAGGTTTGTTTTGGTTGTTATCCTGCAGAGATAAGCTCTGTTTTCACAATGTTTTTCAATTTCACTTGCGGGAATAGCTGTGTTAAACTGGCAATCAAAGCAGGCTTTGGAGGAATCTATTGAGGGTCTGAGAATGGATGTTTTCCCTAAACTTAAAGAAAGTATAGAAGACAGACAGATGGATATACCGTGAAATTTAATCTTTCCTTTATTCACACATTGTTCACGAATGCAGTAATGAAGCAGGATCCCCATGATTTTAACATTAGCTGGTATTTTTCTACTTTTCTCAAGTTATTGCAGATAAAATGATGAAATCATTGATCATATCTCCACAAAATCTCATTTTAAATTGACTCTGGCTCATCCGGCTGTGGCATCTACCCACATTCTATGCAAGCTTAGTACATTTTAAATTGAGCAAAATTCTAGTTGACTGTACTCTAACTGTAGGTTACATCCTGGACAGTCGCCGGTATGCTGAGATTTGTTATTTTTTTAATTTTTTTTCCACTTTCAAAAATCAACAAACTCCTCCAATATTTCTACACATGCACCTTCTGAATTTCTGCTTTTCATGTGTTTATTCCAGGCTGTGTATACGTCTGCGTGCATGCACTAATCTGTGTATCATTGATGTATTTCTTTGAGCAAAGTTTTATCTAAGTGTATATTGGATCATGCATGTAGGTGGTCTGTATCCGCACTGTGCTCCTCGGCCTCAGGAAGAAGTGTTTAGACTGGGGAATCCTCATGTCTGAGTATCTGCTTGGAATAAAACAGCGCGGTCTATACTGTGACTTGTATAAACACAGAATCACTCCAGAAGATCTCCTCCATTACTGACCTCATAATCTAATTGAAAAAAAAAACCAAAAAAAAAACAGCTGTTTGATGATAAAGATTATTAAAAATCAAGCAACTGCCAGGAATACATTCACTAATTGTAACATGGGGAATATGAACCACTTGATGTGGAGAAGTAATTTTCAATCTGCAAATAATACTGAATACTTATTTTACTTAAATGTCAAATTACTTTTCTAAAAAAAAAAAAAGTAAAAAGGACAAAATAACACAAATTCCCTCGTGGTACTCGACTGATTTTGAATGCTCTGCAGGACCCAACATACTCTTTACCAGACAAGTGCCTTTATTCAAGAGTAAATGCAACATGATGAATACTGCTGGTTTACGGCATTATATTTATCAATTGTGTAGGATGTCTATAATTTGTGAAAATAATAAATATGCAAAACTTTTCAGGTGTCATTTCAAAATAGACATTGTTGTGTTTTTGCTCAAATGATTTGGTATATATATTAATTACTTCCTGTCACTGCACATGATTGACACATTTCAGTGGAAGAGTTTATATTTACTAGAAGTAGTGTGTGGAATGATACAAAAGTAATCTAGTGAGTTCTCGTGCGATTCTCTAACAGATGTGTCAAGAGGATCTTAGAATAGAATAGAATAGAATAGAATAGAATAGAATAGAATAGAATAGAATAGAATAGAATAGAACTTTACTGTCACTCTAGCCGTGTTAAAACAGTGTTAGCAGCAGTGAAACGTCAACCAGCAAACTCACTGACGGCATTAAACACTGGAGAAGACTAGAACATTAAGTATTAAATACTGAAAATCAAGACTGGGAAATATGAATAAATTATTTATAAAAGAATTGCAATATACATATAAGATCTTAAAAGCACCCTAGAAACACACCAGAGTTGAAATGTTCCATTTTCAGGTATTTCAATTACGATCGGACTGTAGGGGGCGGTGTAGTGCGGACTTTGATTAAATCACAGTGCAAAGCATTATGGGATTTTCTTAAGCGCACATAAATTGGCACAACAGTGTTCATGTAAACGGGACAATCTGATCCTAGAATCAGAATTAATTCAACCAAATTGACAAAAAAAAAAGTGTAAAAACTTCAGCGAGTGTGACCATGTCCTGGTTTACAGCCCTGTGGCGATTCACATGCGCAGGAAAAAAATGCTGCACGTTGTGCTCACGCAGGTAAATATGGAGGCGACATGAAGGTGTTGCGCAATCCGAGCGAACAAAGGAAAAAAAGAGAAGCAGGAGATCAAGAAAGACGGCGACCTTCTGCGAAGGGTACAGGAGGTGTTGTAACGCCGGTCTCACCTCCATGACATAAAAGTCAGAAGAAATGAGTCATGACTGTCCAAAACCTGAGGCGGCTTTGAAAAAACACAAATACATCCCATTTAGGAACA
Source organism: Parablennius parvicornis (assembly GCA_900302745.1). NCBI lineage: Eukaryota > Metazoa > Chordata > Actinopteri > Blenniiformes > Blenniidae > Parablennius > Parablennius parvicornis. The sequence continues at coordinate 30,678 of OMNM01012456.1, read as the reverse complement.
CATAACAAAGTGGCCTGCTGTTCCAAGTGTCATAACAGAAAACATGTCATCTGGGAAACAAGCACGAAAAAACGTCGCCTGCAGTCGAGAGCGACGGTGGATCAGCGAGGGGGATGACATAAGGGTTACATACATGATATACTGGTCTGTAAATAGAGCGGCTAACTGGAGTATGTAGGCGTTTCGCGACCACCAAAATAAGAGTCTTTCTGGATCTCATGTAGTTGGAGGGAATAATAAATTCAGGCATCTGTTTTGTTGTGTGCTTAAATGATAAAATTCTTGAGTGTTACAGATATTTACGAACATAGTGTATTGAGAAATGTTTCTTGTGTGTTGTTTATTTAAAATCAATATATAATATGGACCTTTCACAGTGTTCAATAAATCAGAAATTACACAGAATTAAGGGGGTGTGCAACAGATTTTTAATTACTTAATCAAGTTTAAGCTTTCTGTTCAAAATATAATAAAAGTGAGAAGTGGTTATCTGTTTAGCACGTGATATCAGAACCAGTTTCTAATCAAATGAATTCGGTTCTCAACAAAAATGCATAAATGAGAGAAGGCGAAACAATTCTGAAAGAGGTCAGCGTGGATTGTCAAAAACAGGAAGACAGGTTTAAAAGAAAGCAGGAGACGACCGAAGAGAGGAAACCGAGGATGGAGGAGCAAAAATGAAGGTTTAGAGAAAAGAGAGGAGAGGATATGAAAAAGGACAGTGCCGCCGGAAAGACATGAGGGGAGGTAAAGACAGGAGAACACAGGGGGAACATCACAGAGGAAATGGAGAACCAAGCCAAGGGCAACTTGAGTCATAATCGCTTGTTGAATTTCACAAGGAGCCGTTTCACCCGGGATCCAGGAGTCGGGCCTCCTCCAGAGCAGCGTCTCACACCTTTAACAAGCTCACAGCTTCATTGTGGGTGCTTCACATGTGCAGAGGAAAACTACGAATGATGGGCACATGCATGAAACATGTGCTATTGATTTAAAAAAAAAAAAAAAAATCCAAGGCTGCAGTGCAGTGGATGAGATAAACAGTGAAAATGAAAACGAGAAAAAATAGAAATAAGCTGCAATCAGGGATCAGCGACACCTTTTAGAGAAAACTGGAATTTTCAACATTAGCACACTCTTATAGGAGATGAATTCGGAAGTAGTATGAACCAATTCAGGTACTGGGGATCTTACTTTATCTTTCTATTTATTCAATATTTAAATGTGGAACATGACGTTGTTCTTTCTCAATGCAATTACACCTACACAAGAAAAATATCTTCATATTTCAACAGTGTGTATTGTCATATTTATTCTATCATATACGATCGTATATAATTAGTTGTAAGTGTTCTGAGGTTAAAAGCTCCATGTGTTAGATCCTGCATAACTCTGAACATCTCATATTATTTTTGCAGTTATTATTTTGTAGTATGTTTTATGTGTCTGCCAAGAGACTGAAGGAGAGATTTAACCTTGCATATGTACATGTATTGATTTATTAATGTGCATTGAAGCATACCATGATGCTAAAGGAAACTTGTGTCTTTTCTTTTGCTTAAAACAAAATCCCTTCGTTTTCCACTAAAGTCAGAAGCCACATTTTGGTTTCTTTAATAGTGCGAGCAGCAGGAGGAACTCTTGTGGTTCTTAGAATCCGCACGTCAATAAAAACCTCCCCAAAAACATTTTCCTTCACTAATAGACCGTTTAGTTTCATAAACAGGAACGTTACAAAATGAAAAAGAAAAAAACAAAACAATATACCAGAAAACAGCGTGATATGGGAGGAGGAGGAGGAGGCGGAAGAGGAGGAAACCACACATGGAGAGAACAACATACTATTTACACAAACAATGGCAAGTGCAAGGACGTTTATATTGACAGACAATGAAGTTTTTATTATTACGAGTGACTGTCAACTATAAAACATACCAAGTCCCTGGAGAATATGGAGTCCTGACACTCATGATGTTATTGTTATTGTGCAGAATTTCACTCTCGTTTTAGTACGCCCGTGGAGTGCATGCACATTTCACGGAGACAGAGTTGGAGCATTAAAAAAAAAAAAAACTTCCAGTGTCATGTGAAGGGACAAAATGCAACGAAATCTTTGCGTTTTCACTCGTAAACGTTGTCGAGCAAACGGGGCCTGAACGTGTACGACAGTCTATCAGCTCACCAGGATGTTTCTCACCTTCGCTCTTTAGTCAGCTGGGACCTGGAGTTTTCTGACGGAAAAGCCCGAGCCCACAACGGTGAATGGAAAATGCTTCGTTTAAGGTGAATATCAAGGAAAACTGAGGAGAGTCACGGAGAGGAAGTTAAAAAAAACCAAAAAAAAAAACCCTGGGGTCAGCGTGAGGGCCAAAACAAACTGGAAGCCATTACTGAGAGCGCCCAGCGGGACCCCTCCACACCACCACACTCCCCCGCCTGCAGTTCTCATGATGTCACATACTACGGCCAGCCGCCGCTCTCTCTCCTCCGTAGCAGCACGCAGCCCGGCTCCGACAGCTCCAGATAAGCTTGATGAATGTTTTATTTTTTTCCTTCAAGTTCTGGACATAAATTTCCCCCGGCTGCTACATAAAGCAGCTCTTGAAAGTTTTAGTCAACCACAAGCAAAGAAAAGTTACGAGTACGACTGTGCTAGCACAGATTCACGCTGCTTTTTCTGAATTCAGTACTTGGCAATCTGTTTGCTGGCAACTGTTTGAAATTCCCACTCAGCTCAATGTGTTTGCAGAAAAGACTCTTCTCCTTGTACGTTTTTCATTTTAACATAAGTAAAAGTTCCTTTGTTGTGTAAGAAACATCTTTTTGAGTTCTCCAGTGAATACAATCACACACACACATCGAAATCTGATTCATAATGTGTTCACCCTGCAGACATTCAGCTGGATGAATGACTCAAATTGAAAATGCACAGTGACTGTGGCATAGCCGCAAACTGTCGCCGCGCGTAATGAATGAAAAAAAAGTGGAAGTTTGAAAGTTGTTTGTTTTTTTTTTTTTGTTTTTTTTTTTTTTTCCCCCTCCGAGAGCCAGAGACCCGAGTAAGCGATTTACTTACTGTGGCACGGAAGAGGATGATATGTTGTAGAGTGGAAGGGAAGAAAGAAAAAAACACCGAACTCCAGTCCGGTGTTGAGAAGTGAGAGGAAGGAGGCTGGAGCGACGGGGAGCATGAGAGAGAAAGCGAGAGAGAGAGAGAGAGAGACAGAGAGAGAGAGAGACAGCGAGAGAGAGAGAGAGGGATGGAGGAAGAGAGGGAGTGCGAGAGATTCTCCACAACAACAAAAAAAAACTAGCGCAGGAGGGGAAACATGGATGGGAAGTAAAAAAAAAAAAAAGAACATAGACACCTCTCCCCTAACATGGAGGTACCCCCTTATTAGGTTATGAGACAAGCTGCCCACAAGAAGGGAGATTTTATCAGACTCACACTCTAAACACAAGACAGAGAAGACACCAGGATACAAGGTTTCAATCGATTCTTTCTCCAGGAGCTCGTCCGATGTGTAAACAGCATGTGAACTAACTCAAATAAGGCCTCGGCGTTTTCGTTGTGGGGTAAAAAAAAAAAAAAAAAAAAAACCTGCACCAAACTGGAAAACTGTCAAATTTTGAATGAATCAAAGCAAACTTCCATCCTCCATCAAGTGAAAGATCAGTTTACTTAAAAGAGAACAAACACAAAAACAGCTGCTTGCATCACAATACAGTAGTTTATCATCTTTACGTACCATCGGTAGGCATGTGGGAAGAGAAGTATCAATAAAAGTGCCGCTCTCACAGTTCATGCAAGTGGATGAATATAAAAAGTGTGTGAGAATGAGATCAGGACTTGTTACAGGTCTGAAATTTAAATATTTTGCAAAGGCAGGATGGAATGCGATCCCTTCAAAAGAGGCGGCAGTTTACTGCCAAGAAGAGACGAACGTGCCAATACAGTCTCTAATATCACGTAGAAAACACAGAGAGGAAAACGACACGTTCTCCCGCTCGTTACTGAAACTCTACCGGGAACGTCACAGCGACAGTCAAAAGAATTTAAATCTATCACCACGTTAATCTGCGATTACATTCTAATTGTCCCTTCGAAAATTACTCATTATTAAAACATCACAGAACCCTCCAGCCCACACTGAACCATGCAGATTCTAAATCACCTGTGAAGAATCTAATGCCTGTACGATATCTAGGTTTCAGCTCATGGATCATTCAATCAATGGACAGATACATCTGTTAGCATAATAAACTAAATCTTCTACATACTAACACTGTAGCGGCCATTCCGGGATGTTCTTGGTCACGGGTCGCACTCAAGGGGTAGTGTGACACACCGCTGGCTTTCTGTCTGGGTGGAGAGCGTCCTCGTGGGGGTCAGAAGTTTGTACGGAATATATTTTGGGTTAGAACAGCCGATTTCCATTGTTCCATTGTCCAGTTGTCGCATATTGTGACTCCACCAGAGGGCAGCATTGTTCCCCCACGTTGCTAGGGAGTCACATCATCACTAAGACTGTGACGCCCTCTTGATTTTATTTCAAAAAATCGTATGTTTAAAAAGTAAGGGAGTCGGTATTTAATTCATTTATGTCACAAACCTGCTAAGTTTAAGCATTTAAATTTGAAGTGTTTAATTTATCTAAAATATATATATACTAGTTGAAAGTGCAATATTTGCAAAGTAAGCAGCGGGATAAAAAAAAATGGCAGTGAGTCAGGAAAATGAGAAAGTTGAATATATCAAAAGAGTTTACCAAGACAGTTACATCAGCTGTGTCTTGTCCGTTAAAGCAACGAAGAAAATTTGAGCTAAAAGCATCTTTTACGGTGAAAAACTGGTGAGGGAACTTTTGAAACTGTGCGAGCTGAAGCAGCGCCAGACAAACAAACAAACCCGAAGAGAGAGGTTGGGAGCCACCGCCGCATAAATGACAAAATGGTCAAACCAATAACAGTGTGAGTTTACTAACTGAACAATTTCTTCTTCAATAGCATTTCTGTTTTATAACAAAAGCCAATATCCTGTCTACCTTGGTGCCAACTAGATGTAGAGGTATATTGACATCTTTTCTTTGTGTAATTAACAAAAGAATATTCATTTCAAAACAAACAAACAAATTCTATTGAATAATACTGATGGTCTGGCTAATTTGTGCTGTAATCAGCATTTGGAAAGTACACGTGGACAATCACAGGTCTGAATGAATACATTATGTCCTACTAGATCAGATTAATCAAGTGGCAGAATTAATCTGTTGCATGCCCAGTTAACATCAAAGTGGCCTTCAGAACAAAGCCAACAGCTAACAGTCCTCATTTTACATTTCTTTGATCAACACACAGCGAATGAAACTGGTCGGCTGAGCCTGTAAAAGGGGATCAGATTCATGTACTACACAACATTTATTACATTAGCTGTCTTTAAAGGACATGGAATCTGTCTGATCAATATGAATTAATACAATTATATACTAGAGGCTGACTCTCTCTTTTTTTTTTTTTTTCTTTTTCCAATATGGCTGAGCACAGCTTTTGGACACTCTCCTTGATACAAAATTTACCTTGATACAAAATGTATGCAATAACACAATTATTATAGATAATTTATTTCAAGCGTCATGATTGCTCATTTTAAAAAGCATGCTGCCCTCTGGTGGATGTGCAGGAAAGCACTGATACTGAAGTGGGAGTTTACAGCAACGGCCAAGAAATATCAAAACAAATACAAGAATCCTTTAGTTATATATTTTAAAAAAGTAACACACAATCTGTTTTATTATTGTCACTACGATTTAAAGTGGTATTGATGGATTTGAGGGGATGCAAAAGACTTAATGAACAAACATGATGCAAAAGTTCATTAAAAATCAACAATTGTAATAATTTTGATGCCAAAAAAAATCTGTTTTTTCGTGAAACACAAATCCTGACTCAGCAAGTCTCAGCACCCCTGAACAGAGTGACGCTGGTCCACCTGCGGATTTATTCAATTTTCCCCCCGCTAGATGGCGCCAAAGGATGACTGGAGGATGACCTTGAGTCCCTCAGGCTCTTTCCACTGTGCATGGGATCTCTTGTCAGAAAGAAAGGCAGATGAGTAAACATATTGAAGCGCTAAAAAATCTCCTCTTCTGGGACTAATGAAACATGTTGAGGAAGAAATATGGTGGAACGTCACAAGATGGAGCTGATCGGGTCTCAATGTTTCAGGGCGTCATCAGAGTGGAAGGCAATCGGGGTGTGTTGGGCTTTTTTTTTCTTTTTCTACTCTTTTTTGTTTTTGTCAGTTATTCTGACACTTCTTGCACAGAGACACAAGTATGAGGAAATGTGGAACGTTTGGGGATTACAAGAAAATCCGAGAATTCTTCTAAATCAATTTAATGGGCCTCCTACAATTTCATAGGAACCACTTCAGTACAGGAACGCTCAAAACTTAATTTACGCAAGTTTAATCGAGATCCTGTTTTGACGTCGTCTTGAGCTGCTCTGTGGGGGGGAAAAAAGAAAAACAAAAAAACCCCAAAAAACAATTAGAATCAGGACTATACAGCGTCCTGCAGGCTTAAATGTTTAATTTGGGCTAAATCCTCTCTGGTTGACCTCTCAATTTATGAGCTAAACTGCTAGGAAGGGGAGGAGACGAGCTATTTTTTACATCAATTGTGTTATTCTTTGACTTCGACAATAACGGCGTGACCCGTAACCGCTTCATGCTCTCATTTCATTTGTTTTGGGGGATATTGCTGGTCGACTTCCATCCTCACACTCTTTCAATCGAAGCCAGAAGTAGTACACGAGGTGTTGCTTGGATTACGTCTAATAGCTGAACGCCATTACTTCACAGGAGGAATTCCAGAAAGACATGACACATGAAGCAGCCATGTCGTCCAAGGAGTTGTGAGCAGCGATCATATGAGGGTGATGACAGTGGGAGAGGTCGAAAGAACACGAGGTTGGAGAGTTTCAGATGACACTTTGTGACATTTATCAAAAAGTTTGTGGCGATAACGTGACGCAATAAAGAATTCATGCGGCGCGTTTGATTAAAAGTCAACATTGTGATTCATCTCCAAGGTTACAATCCAACATGTGACAAGGCGATTGAGTAATATTGATGTGGAAGTGGTCGACACGCGGCTATAAAGCAAAGTTTTTAACACTTTGTTTGTGTGATTTGACTCCAGTTTAACACTTTTTAACTCCCGGGATCTCTGGAGAGGCTCAGTCCCTCCCTTGGCAATTTTTCCCACAATGCCACAGAGACGCGAGAGGCCTGAGCCAACCGCCAACACACACACACACACACACAGGCACACATTCGAACCAGGAAAGCCAAAACACACCCGTGTGTAGTTTTGACACCCTCCTGTCACTCCGCTAAAGCCAACAGACCCGAGCCAAAAAACAAAAAGTGGCGTCTATGTGTGCGTCTGTGAGGCGATTCAATTTAAAAATTCTATTTAAAAAAAAAAAAAGGCTACAGCTGAGTGTCGCTGTGTTTCAACAGCAGTTGAATCACTCAGCGTTTGTAAAAAAAACAAAAAAACAAAAAAACAAAAGTAGTACTCTTCACAAAGGAATGACAGATATTTCTCGTCCTACCTCCTTGTAACACAAGCAGCCATCTGACTAAACTGGAGTGTGTCTCAACACGCACACACACACACACACACACACACTCACACACACACACTAATCTCTCTGGCTAAGCCATAACACCCAGCTGGGTGAGAAAGTGGCCGGCTCGGCACATTCCTTTATTGAAGCAAAACACACAGAGGGGGAACATAGGAGTGATAGACACGAGGTTAAACGAGAGTGGCGTGTGTGCAGCGCGGGGGTCTGATAGGCATTTTATTGGGTCACTTCAGCGGGTTAATTCTTTGTTTTTTCCCCCCAACTGTGCTGTGTAGAGATCATATCCTCGACTGGATTAATGAGCTCCCGAGAGTCCCCGTTGGTTGTTTGGGAATGAGATCGATCCGAGGAAAGGGAGAATAAAGAAAAAGATTCAAGCACAACCTGGCAGCTTGATGGTTTCCTCTGTCTGAAGATAGTCAGGTGGCTCTGAATGGGTAAAATCCCCTGTCATGGTGCCATTCCAATTTGCTTTTCCAACTTAATCTGAAACCAATAAATGGGTTTCAACTGTCCAATCCACCCAAATTAGAGTCATATTAATTCAGGATCAATCGCAGTGTATAGTATTTTCACACAGAATAATCGTGAATCCGTCTCTTTAAGGAATGCAAGCGCCTCAACGTCGTGAAACGCTATTCTATCAAAGCATTTTTTTAAACTACCTCGTTAACCTTTGTTACTGTGATAGGAATAAAATCACAGCTGGTATTCAGAGGCCGTTTTACAAAAAGATTAATATGGTGTGCGGGTTTCCTGCAGTGCTTAGACGCAGCAATAGCTACATTTCAAACACAGGCAATGAGAGATTGAGTTTAAATTACAGTGTACTGGGAGAACATGCAAACTCCCCACAGAAAGGCTGCAGATTAGTGTAGTTGTTGGCAAGAGTGCGTCCGTATTTAAACTAATTTCATTTATGTATATATATATATAATACTGACTCATAGCCAGAGCGGAAGAACAACCTTCAGATGCGACGCTTTACTGTTCACACGTGATAAAATACCAGTAGGTGTGTGCCACTGAGCACAAGCCCCATGATTCCATTGCTCCATTTCATCTCCTCAGGATTTAAATTCCTTGCTCAACCGAATTTCACGGCCTGGCATCAACAGACTGCAGTAAAACACACACACACACACACACGCCATATGTGCCAATTCCATCAGGGAAGCATAAAGTGCACAATCATGTGGTTGATATTGCTGAAATGAGGAAAAAGAAAAACTCAAGGAAAAAACTGGTACATGCAGATCAGCTCAATTTGTAACCGTCAATGTAATATCAGTAATTTAAATGGAACCCAGCTGTGGTCCATGAGATTCAGTCAATAAAGTAGAAAACAAAGGGAGTCTTCTTTATTAAGCGAATTTCATTTCAAGCAAATTTACCCTTAAAGAAAACCACTGATAAACGACGCCGCCTGTCCGTCTGATGACCCGGACAATTAAATTAACCAGTCTATTTACTGAAACGATTACCTGGAAAACCAATCAGTAAGGCCTCACCTCCTGACAACATCTGCTGCGTAACAAATGTTTTAAAACCGGATATTCGATGCTCATTTTATTTGGAAACACTACCTTCGCAAACACGCACTAATTAGTCGCCAAGACGTGCAATTGTTTACACGAGTTATTGCCAGACGCTCCCAACTTACCTATTTGTTGAAACCGACGGAAAGTGCCGGAGGAAACACAGTTTTGAACAAACATGTCGGGTTAGCAACAGGTTTCCACCTGCTCCAGGTCTAAATGTTAAACTTTAATGAAATTGTCAGGCAGAACTTATCTAACGTAAAACGGAAATAACCACGACTCTACAGTTACTCGCAACCTTTTAGACCAGAGTGGCGTGCAGAACAGGAAAGATAACTTACCTTGTTAATAGCAAACTAGCCTCAAAGCCATGCGGCAAGGAAGAGTTTGTGAAAAACAAAATATAATGCAACAACTACAGACGTTTTTTTTTTTTAGACATTTCACTGTATTTTTGCAACATAAGGCTTCATTTAGGGATTGCAGTAAACTTAATAAGTAATTTCATCACATTTACCACTGATGCACGTTTTGTTTTCTCCTAAAAACCCACAACAGGAAGCGTGACCCAGTTTGAACCGACTATGGCCGGACTAAGGTCGACACCTCGGATATGATGCTGGTTCATCCAACATGCACATGTAAACACAGGCACACACAGAGAGAACATGCAAACCGTACAAAAAAAGGCCTCAACTCCTTGCTGTGAGATAAGAGTATAAACCAATACATCCTACATCTGTGCCATGGCCCTCGGCTTAGATTCTTTTAGTAGCTTTGATTGACTGCAAAGAATAACTAAACAATCGAAGTTCGATTATACTCAGATTAAAGGAACTGAAAAGTTGTACTACGTTTTTCAAGAGAAATACATAAAACTGACTACCTCAACTGGACTGCATACAATCTACTATGAACTACTAGGTGACTCATGAGGACTTGTTTAAGGGCCCAGTTAAAAAAAAAAAAAAAAAGTAAATTCCAGGAAAGTAACAGCTGATGTTTGAGGAAGTCAATGGACTGGCCCGATAATGCCATTGTCTTCCACATACCCTGTCCATGCATCACTTATTATCAAAGCAGATGGCAAATGGAGCACTAAAGTTGAGCATGTTTTGTGTGGCTGAGAGAGAGAAAAAGAGTGGTCCGTGTGACGAGAGCTGATAAAACTGCCTGGTTCTCCAACTATCAATCCACTGGGGCAGGAAATGATGTACACGGGCAAGACTGTTGTTTTAGTGAATCAAACCCGACAAGACTTGTTTTTGCTGAACTGCGTTTCAGTGGGTCCATACCAACAGTTCACCTTTTGTTTCATGAGAAGGAATTTGTTAATGAAGTACATTACGAACGCTGTGCATTTAATGGGGGACTCGTAAAACACGCCGTCACGCACTCTCTCCCGAGTGGAAACTCGCTGAGACACGGCAGCAGGAGACAACGCAGGCCAACATGTCATCACAGAACCTTGAGGAGTAGAGTTTGGAAAATGCAATCCCATCTAATGAGCGACGGCTCATAGGAGGATTAAAACAAACAAAAAAAAAAATGTTTAGTTGATGAAAAGTTCTAAAGTGGTCGATGTGGAACAATCCAATAGTGGAGTTTAAAATAATGTTGATGGTGCTGCTATCAGTGAGCTGAAACTAATGAGTGCACTCTGCAGAATCCTGAAAATATATTAAAGACTTTAAAATACATCGCATTCATAATTTGTAGCACCGACTGAATTTTTAACAACGGCCACGAGCTGTTACTTCTCAGACATGCTGCAATAATTAAAACCAATGGCCATACAATAAGGCAGCAGTGTTCTTAAATCAGAGGGTTTTTCAAATTATATTATATGCTCTCCTTGTTAGCAGCTGGTCAGCTCCCGTCGGGGGTTTTCGGAAGCTTCCAAAAGAAAAAGACAGAAGGTCAATGACACGCACTTAGTTTTTTTACGTCCTTTCCCACCACAAATATTCCAGGATTTGAAGCAGCGATGTCGACTTATGAGGAGGAGGGTGGCAGGAAAACATAGCGTCCCTTGAGAGGAGAATCTATTTTTAAAGAAAAACATCTACTATAAGAGGGAAAAGAATATATTCAAAAAGAAAGAATCATCCATCTCTCAGGCCTGTTCCCACTCAGCTCACATATCCAAACGGTCACTTACCACTCAGCCTGACATCACGTCGGGGTGAATAAAAGGACACGGCGGGGTTCTAATTGGTCGACTCCACGGAGGCAAGCGGCGAAGCCCTCCTGGCTGTAGACGCCGTTTGATCCCTCCGCTACGTGTGTGTGCCCGTAAGCCAGCATACCATAATGAAACACTTACCTATTCTGTGTCAAACATCCCTCACACTTACTGCATTTTCTGTGCATGTTTGCGGATTAGTGAACAGAGAGTATTAACATGGTTTTGGAAGGACAAATTGCACTTTTACAGCTAAAGCAGGCGATGGAAAAGGTTAGCTTAACAAAACATGGGAGCCTATTTATTTATTTATTTTCTTTTGTTTCTGTATTTCCAATCAACAGGATAGAATATGTGACGCATGCATGCAATCTACAGCCTAACTACACTGCTAACTTGAGACGTTAACTAAATAATAGAAACTACTGGAATGTTTCAGAGGCCCGTCACCAAAAAGTGCCAAAAGCAAAACTGAAAGAAATTATACTCATGGTGAGGAATAAAGTTTTACTGGCTGATTCATCATATAAGTATGAAAAATGTAAGTTTGTGGCTTTGACTTGGCCTGGATGTTCTCTTCACTTCCTTTCTTCTGCTCTCTCCATCCTTCCCCAAACAGCCTGTGCCCCCCCCCACCCCCCAC
>OMNM01012455.1:4251-15327 GCA_900302745.1 Parablennius parvicornis | reverse complement strand
TAACTTTTTAATTAAATGTGAACAAATCATTTGAGGGGAAAATTGAGTATTTCTGTAATGAGATATTTTGCAGCTCTCATTTATATTTTTCATTAGATGTGAAGCCGCAGTAAAGATTACAGCTGCATTTAGTGCCAGCCGCTTCACAGAAATGTTCACATATAACAGTGGAAGACCAGGGTGAGGGAGTAACGGATTATCTTTAACAAGATTACAATAATCTGGTTACAAGAAATGGTAATCCATTAATTTGGATTAAAAGAAGGAGAGCGTCTCACAACTTTATTATGAATTATGAGCAAATTAAGAATTTATACATGTTCTAAAGGTTCTTAATGGTTAATTAGTGTCTTTCTAAAAGGAAAATTATAATAATTTCTCCATGTGAACAATATGCACATATTTTTGCTTCGTTTCAATAATAAAGTCACAGCTGCAGCATATAAATTTGATGGTTTGTGAAGGGGTGAAAGATTACATGAAGATTAAACCACAGCTATTTGGAAGACACTTATTCTAAATGCTTGTACTTTTGCTGCCTGTTATTAGTCACATGATATGCATAATCAGATCTTCCATTTCAGGATTTATACAAAGTATACTTGATGGATTTTAGAGTCAGAGCAAACAAGAAAGGAAGAAATGTAACGCAAGACTGTCAAATGAATCAAAACTGTTTTTTAGTTAAAAAAAGATACGACATCTTAAAAGTGAAAAACATTTCCCTGGACTGTCATATATAATTAACTCGACATATCACGCTCACTGTTTCAGCACCGCTGCAGCTATCTTGTCTTGTACGCACTGTTTCCTTCACTTGTTTCCTTCACACCGTTGACACAGCGCTGTACACTATCTTGGAATAATCAATTAAAATACAGCCCATTTTACATCAAAATTATTGCTGAAAAGACTTTGATTTCCATTTGTGCTTGCAGTGCAGAGATGCAGAAATTCCTCCGTGCAATGTGTGTAAAAGAGCCAGAGACAACTCGTTATTGAGATTTTGTGTGTGTGTGTGTGTGTGTGTGAGTGCGTGTGAGAGAGAGTGTGTGTCTCTCCTTACAGTTTGGGCTTAGTGCTGCATGCGCTTCACCATAAAGAGGGTAGTTTTCCATTGATGAGCCGGTGCAGGCAGCTTCAGCATCACCAGCAGCAAATCACTACTCTGTTAAAAGGCCCTGATGCGTAGCAAACTCTCCTGCCAAGCCTCCTCGCTCCAAATCTGCCTGCTTGCAGACCCCCTGTAATTGGAGGCATTAAACTTGCTTTGGACAGGATGGCAAATGAGTGCTTTGAGCTTGGAAGAGAACTGACTGGTGCATTCAGAAGGAGTGCACGAGGAGATGCAGCTAAATCTGACAAATCACTGCCAATCCGGCAGGTCTGTGCACATGTTGGGGGGTGGGGGTATAGAAATATGCATTTGCTTCTGTGGTGTTGTGCTTCATGTTTTTGGGGAGGGTGGGTTTTTATCTCGGCTGGAGTTGGAGAGCGATTACGTACGTCCAGTATACGTAATGACTGAGCTGCCGTTAATCTCAGGGTAATCGTCAGGATCGCTGCGTTGATGGAGGGCTTCGATGCTGAACTGCGGCCTCTGTGGTCAGCGATGAGCAACCGGCGGCCACGGAATAAAAAGTGTCTGTCATCCTGCCATCGTGTCTTCAGCTCTCTTTCCACCAGGCGCGCTCATTAAAATCTCGGTGAGAAAGCGTCGCAGCTGATTTCTCATTACTTAATGGTTCATAATACGATAATGAGGTATTTTCCTTTAGGTTTGCTGCCATTTTGCATCATCTTTAAGAGGCAGCAGTGAAAGCAAACAGCCAGCTCTGCCGCAATGGAGCGGCGGCTTGTCTTGTTTCTGGTGATCGGCAAGCTGCATTGGCCTGCTACCTCCAAATGCATCTATTTAAATGGTAAACAGGATTCAATTTCCCAATTTTTGACAGTGTGTCGGATCACAGATGTAAAGACAAATTCCAAGAAAACACGATAAGAAACTCGTTCCATCCGATGGATGACTGACTCTTCTGCTGGGTCAAGCTTTACACACACATTTCTTTCTTCTCGCACAATCAAAGGAAAAAGCAGCAGTATTATAACAATGTATTCATCTAACGTGTACCTGCAAAGCTTTGACACACATGGTAAATGCCACAGACTTATATTGTGACCCAGTGTGTATCTCCTGTGAGAGCAGGGCGATTAGAGAACATGCAGAGAACACGAGTGCCAGGCGGATCTTGCAGCTGCTGTCTGAGCTTTGAATCAGAGATGGTTAAGTATGAACCCTTGCAGCCCCTCAACAGATGAGCTTACACTCAGTCAATAAAAACAAGAGGTGACAGCTTCACTCATCTAGTATGGAGAGACCAGATTTATGTCCTGGCTGATAGATTAAAGCCAAACAACACTGACATTTGGTGCGAAGCCAGATTAACTTTGCCTGGTTGAAGCCTCTCCAGCAGCAGCGGAGACTGAAATCCCCAGCATCGGCCCGGGTTGCTGCTAATTGGAGGGCTGTGTGGACCAGGCTTTGATTAATCTTAAATCTTAATGAGTCCATCTGAAGCTGCTGTGATATTCCGACTGAGGAGGTAAAACACACTTTCAATTCAGTCTTTTCATCCCGTGGCCAGATGAGAAGAGACCTGGAACTTCGGCCTGGTGAACCCGCCGAGAAATCAAAGAGAATACCAGAAATCCATTTAATAATTTATTTGCATATGATTATCGTAAAAATACTGAAAGAGAAATGCTTATTTTTGTTCTAGTTTTCTGGCATTTTTTTTTTTTTTTTTACAATCTAATACACCTTTAATTGCACAGGAAAAAGTCTGCCCTAACAGACACATTTTCTTCTTTCATTGTGACATATAGTTTCAGATATGTAATGACCATTAAACTGTAATTTCTCCATTTGTTTGCTCCGCAACAATAAACAAACAGGCATATAAACGAGGGTCATAGAGAGGCCAAAGTCAGGTCAGATAGTTGTAAATGCTGAGCAGATTGGTCTAATACAAATATAGTATTATATACAGGCAGTTGTTTTAAATAGGAACTGCACTGACAGCTGGCGTGCTGAAGAAAAACACATGTGAGGAGAAAATGAACCAATGACTGATTTGTTCTACATCGCCATTTGTAGGTCAGGTCAATATTAAGGTCATGACGTTATCATCTGGATACTGACCTTTTAAATTCCCGCTGATCTGCAACACGTTTGCCAAAGTAAAATATACAACACGGCACTACCACGGGTGCTTCTCTTTAGAAAATTGGAAGGAAAGAAGAAGGAAAAGGGCTGACAGCGATCTGCACAAATTGAGCTCTGTGTCTTTAAAGGTGATTAGCTTTGTCGGAGCAGAACGTTTCCTTCTCGTTTCACTCATTCATTCTTGCCTGTCCAGTTTGTTACAGTGTGAAAAAACAAACAAGCTTCGTGATTTAAAAAAAAAAAGTAAGCCAGGTACTTGTAAAAAAAACACAAAAAACACCTCTTTGCAATAATAGATAATAACTTAGCATTCAAAACAATGCATATATGAATCAAATGAGATTAAGAAAAACATGGACGTTAAAGTCCATACAGCCAAAATGCCACCAAAGCAACAGGAAAATGTGGAACTTTGTACTTTTCTGGTCAGGAAGTTTCCACTTTGGCATGCACATGTCGTGTCCCGCACAGTGTCAGTCACATCCCTCCTCTGGCGGAGAGACGATGTGAAGACTTGGATGCTTTGTACACAGTTGTAACACGTAAATCTCCCAGTACATGTGGAAGACAAAGTATTTAAGAGGAAGCGGATGAAAAGTGTGTGTGTGTTGTTTTTTTTTTTTTCTTGTTTCCAAAAAACTAAATTATATATTTGGTTGGGTCCCCCAAAAAAAAAAGAAAAAAAGAAAAAAAAAGAAATTAAAAGAAAATGCTTGATTGGATTGAAGGTCTACGGAGGTTGTCTAGAGTTAGTTTGGAGCAATAATTTGCTTCAACTTGGCACTGTTGCATCGGCTATCGTCCGTGTGAACTCGTCCATCCTTGGTCTGAGGGTGAAAGGAAGGAAAGGCTGATCCCCAACCAGCAAAAAACACATGCAGACATGCAAACACAACCTGAGAGGGAGCAATAAGAAGTTTGGCTTTATGTCAATAGTCACAAATCCACAAGTGTCAAGTAATGAACACACACACACTGCAATTGAAAGTTCTCTTTAAACAGACATTAAGTCTCCAGTGGGAAAGAAATCTCCAAAACGGTCCTTGTTAACTGCGTAGTCAGAGCTTCCACCTCTTCTTTTTCCTTATTTTTTATTTTACACGTCAGAGTTTCTAGGTAGTGTTAATTCGCGCTTGTATCCTCCACACTGCTCACACTCTGATGGGGAGGGTTTGGCTCATCTGTTGCCGAATGATTTCCTGACTGTTGTCCGGACTCTTCCTGTTGTGTCCCGGCAGCGTTCCTCCGAGCCGCAGCAGGTCCCTGCCAACACAAAGCCACACAGGTCAGCAGCAGGTTCACAGCCACTTTAAACAAAAGGTACAAGCCATTATTACTCCACTAAGTGCTCTCATTGAGGGTGGATAAAGGTCGAATCCATCTGAGAGTCCGTGTGGCTAAGTTCTGCCCAGCCTATATGCTTAAATCTCGTAGTTATTAGACAATAAAAATACAGCACCGGGAGAATAAGCTGAAAACTGCTGATGGAGAACGTTATCCGCTATAAACAAAGTCCAACTCAAAATGCCAAGCCAAATCTATTCATCACATTTCCAGCTTTAATAAAAGTTCAACATATTTCTCAGCTATCTTGGAAAAGCGCCGCAGCATCCGAGTGTCCTTTGTTCCCCGGCCAGTGTCCTTGTTTTTAAGGCCCTCGTGGCAGAAGATACTCCACAGATAGCGCTGCATCTCATATCCTCTCTCTCCCTTTCGTTATCTGCGCTGCCATCAGCGAGCAGCCAATGGCAGGCGAGCGGCAGCGAGTGCTCGTCGCCTCGGACGCACCCGCAAACACAGGAGACACTCTCTAAATCATGCTCTGACAACATGATCCTTCCTCTCTCCTTCTCTTCCTCCTCCATATATCCCCTTCTGCTGCATACAGATGAGGCTATAAATTAATCATAGGCGTGTCATATGAACACATCGACATTTTAACATGCGTACACACACACATCAATAGACACACACACATCAACAGACACACACACACACATCAACAGACACACACCCACACACATCAACAGACACACATTCACGTATCCTTTTCCGATTCGCCCATCGCAGCGTCGGGCGCACCCTCCCCTGATGCATTAAAAAGCTCATTAGCAACCTAATTAAACACATTCCTCTCTTTTAGCTTCTCCTCAATCTCCCTTATTACTCACACTTCATCACCTCCTGCTTTTCCACATCAGCAGCTCTGGCTGCTGTCTGTCCTATCACCTACATTCCAGCATCCAGCCAAGTGTAGGGGGAATTAAACCGAGGTCAGCCATTACATTTCCACACACAATTAGCTTCACTGAGCCCAAACCCTGGCATAGGAATTGCCCTTGGGGCTCAGTGTTAGAGCGAGACTGTGAGCCAAGGAGCTGGCACCAGACCTGCACGCTGCATGTATGAATTCTGCCTTATGTGTCTGCGGAAAAGCAGGATATCATCACCAGCGTCAGACACAGAGTTTGGGATATGCGCTTGATTAATTATACATCAATAAAGAGCCGGGGAGCTCGCGTCTAAACTGGCGCTAATCACGCTGTTGACTGGATGGCAGGCTAACAAAATTCACAACAAACGCATCGGTAAAAAGGCTGTAACATTTGGAGTCACCACGCTCGAAAAAAACCCCCACCAAATAAATAAACAAAGCTGAAAAACAAGTCGTCAAGCGAGGACGGCTACCTCTGAATAAGACAACTTTTTGCACTTCCAAGGGAAGTGACAGAGAAGAAGAGGCAGATGACTGTCTGGCAGCAAAACCGTCGAGCACAAAGCGGCAGCCTCCCAAGTCAACCCAGAGCATAAAACAAACCAAAACCAGCAAGCAGCAACCTTGTTGTGCCTTTCTTTAGGCCAGACATTATTTAGTTGTTTTTTTTTTTTCTCTCTCACTGTGACATCTTATTCCAACAACCCAGAGGCACAGGGCTGCTCGTCCCGGCACCAGGAGGAGTCTTCATCCTGCACGTCACGGCCGTCACATACGATACAGACAAGGATTTCACACAAGGTGAAAGAGATGCTTTCTGCCAGCGTGTCTTGCTATTTCTGCCGCTACAGTGGAAAACCCTCAAGAGCATTTTCAGGTTTAATGAAAAAGTCATTTACATCATGCATACATTTATAGCAAAGGTCATTTACAGTCTGAGTCAAGTCAGGAGAAACACAGCCAACATTTTTGAAAGCTCCTGCAGATTTGTTATCAAATTAATTTTGTACCACCGGTTCAAGATGAGATGGTTTTATTAAAACGGTCAGAGTTTTGGTGCACATGCATTCGATTTAGCTTATTAAACACATCTACCCACAAGTACCCAGAGAGATCCGTTTTTTTTTTTTTTTGCTGCAGCTATTGAGAATGTGAATTCAGCAGGTTTCTCAGAAAAGTTGCTAAATTTCACAGCCGACTTGCCAAGGTGGCGACAGTGAAGTGCTTTGCTCTTTCTTAAAGGACCAAAAAAAAAGACACTTTTGCAAAAGCAAACACTTTCTATCCACTTTGCAACTTCCCTACATTCACTTCAAAGCAGTTTCCAGAACAATACAGAGGCGCAATTTATGACATTGATTCTTTTTTATTTACAGAAATCATGTGAGGAAGCTGCTGACGGCTCATGGTGAGGGCTTCGAGTGTCGATATGCTTCAAAGGACGAGCTCGTTGAACGGCTGGGGAGCGTTTGAAACACCCTCTTGCTCACACCTCTCCAGCAGTGCAATCCATCAGTTTTTTTTCTTTCTTCTTCTTCAGTGTCTTTCAAACCGACTACATGACAAACTAGCCGACTTCTTGGGAGTGTAGCGCTGTTTCAACTTTTTGTTTGCACAAACGCTGCGAATGTTTCCCAATTACTGTAGACGTTTTGGACAGCTGCTGCCTGCAGGTCTTCGGTCCGCGTGCTGGTGGACTCACCCTGAGTAGGTGCTGGTCACCACCTTGAGGCTGGCGGCGTTGCGGAGCAGCTTATCCAAGGTGCTGACGATGCGGGTGAATTTAGGCCTCAGGTTTCTCTCCTTCATCCAGCACTCCAGCATCAGCTGGTGCAGTACCATGGGACAGTCCATGGGAGGCGGCAGCCGGTAGTCCTGCTCCACGGCGGTCATCACCTGAGGGGACAACAGTCATCTATTAGGACAGTGAATGCTCATCACATCCTGATTGTGTTCCTTTAAATCACTTTGCAAGCATAACGTTGAACAGGGTTTGCATGGATTTCAGTATTTGAAGCTGATTCTGAGGAGACATGGTAAACTGGCCAAAACCTCACGACGACTGGTGTGTTGTCAGCGTTCAATGAAAAACAAGCGCTGCACACTAGTCTGCTGAACCTGAATGATCAGAGCCCGACATATTAGGTTTTTTGTACGAGACTGCTTAACTGACATGCAGCCACCTGCCACTAGTAGGAGCTACAGAGCTGAAAGACTACAGTCCAAACACAACAAGCTAGGGCAGGGGTCTGCAACCTGCAGATCTGGAGCCAATTGCGGCTCTTCAGCTCCTCTGGAGCGGCTCAATGAAGCTTTCAGAGTGTGTAATGGAATATAATTTCAATTTTATTTTATTTTGCTTGCATTCCACACCGATTTTCAAAAATTGTCAAATCTGCAGGATAAGAATAGATAAATGAGGTAAAACAGGCAAGTCAGCCATACCTTTGAAATGGAAAATGGAAGGAAAAAAAGGGGAAAGAAAAAACACAAGAAAAAAGACAAAAATGAAAAAGTAAAAAATGGGGAAATTCAGAATAAAGACTGAAAAAAGGGAAAAGAAAAAAGAGAAAAAGTACAAAATGAGAAAAAACATTTAAAAAACTGACAAATAAAGAAAAAGAAATAAATAAAAAATGGGAAAAAATAAAAATGAGGGAAAAAGAAGAAAGAAAAAGGAGTCTATTATAGCTAAAACTTCTCTAAACATTGAGAAACAAACAGCAGCTATAAACAACAAAAAAGCCAAAAAGGCTAAAACAGGCTATATATAAAGGCTAAAGTGAGAAAATCCATGGGAAAAAAACAATAAAAACATTTAAATATAGCCACAAGATTTAAAATATAATAAAACATTTTGCAACACTTCATTAATGTAGAATTTCTTATATATAGATCAATGTTTTTAGATATTTATTTCATTATGCCAGATAATTAACATGTTTTACAACTCCATACAAATTATATTTGGTTGAAAATCATGAAAGTGGCTCTTTGGCTAATCAAGGTTGCAGACTCCTGCGCTAAGGCATTCTGATATTCCCTTTTCCGTTTTGAAAATAGAAGCAAAGTAGCATGTAGCTTTGGAGCAACAAGCAAGCATTTGCCTCAAATGTTAAATTTACTATAGCTGCTCCTGCTAATGTTGCTAGCCAGACTCAGGCTAAGTTATCGTCGACTCCGAGACGCTGCGATCCCGCTGGGTCAGTGGGACAGTGACATTTCAAGAGATACCCCTGTTGACGGTACATTCTTCAGGAAGTTCATTCAATATTTTGAACATGGACAGAAAATGAAGAACTGCAGAAACCCTTCCCCACTTTTTAAAAAATCCGATACATTGTTGAAGTGTGAGATGAAAACCTTCAAAGTCCCGAAATAAACACCATCCTTTTAGAAAGAATGCTGGAAAAACTATTGTGCTGGTTTTTAACTGTTTTCTCAGTACTTTCTTTTTTAGTTTGCGAGATTTAATTTGGCTTTTTGTTTAGTCGAGGGACACTATTGTTAAGAAGTGAAGACATGATTTGAAAAGACGAGAATTACCGACTTCCAAAAACAAATCCATCAGGTGGGATTTCAAACAAATTCTGAAAATGAGCCGATTCATTACAAACTATAAAGAAAGATATTGCGTGTGTTCACCGACTTTAAAATGTGGAAAGAAACAGAAAAAAAAATGTTTTCTGGTTAAACAAATGTAATTCATTGTTTCTCTGCATATTTCAATATCTACAGTCATTAAGCGTGAAACAGTTGAACTGTAATTATTCATACGGTTGGTGACACGTCGCCCTCTGTGTTATCCTGCACCCTCACAGTCGCTCTGAAAAGGTTGATGACCCCTGCTCCAGAGGATCATCAAAATTCTTGCAATTCCTTCTCTAGAGAAGATTTACAGTCTGTTTTCCAGCAGTCGTCTCAAACTTCTGGCTCCTCCTACCTCTGACCCACAATCTGATGTTGAAAAAACCCAGAAACATGAGCTACTGCGTTGAAGAAAAAACACTGAAATATTCCTCGACCAAGTCTCTGCCAGCGTGCTCATCAGCTCACATCACAGCAAGAAGACAGTTAAATTCTTGGCTGGAAGCCTTTCAGTGGGGAGTTTGCATGTTCTCACTATGCATTGCAAAGGTTTTCTTTGGGTACTTCACCCAACAACAACTTCACCAACAATCCCTGTTTTATTCATAATTTTCTGATTTTCCGTGTCTATGCATTTGCTCTGTGATGGATTGGTAACAAGTCCAGTCTGAACTTTTCATTGCAAGTCTTTTAGAGAAGGTTGATATCGAAGGTGTATTGATGGAACTCTCCATCTCAAATACTGTGTGTGGGAACTGAACAAAGTTTTTGGAGGCACCTCTACAAAGTGTGACCGTTCGGCTCCGACTCGTTCCTATTATGCTCACTGTGTTTGACCTTTGTTGGTTCCAGCCTGGAACTAATGGCCGCTTGCAGTTTTGCTTCCAACTTCCATCTTCAGTTCCTGAGCAGCACTAAAATAAAATAACAAGATTCTTCAAGATTCTCAAACTCCTCTTGATTTTGTGACTTTGTGATTGATATTAGAGACAATACATGGAGGAAGAACAAGTTGGATCATTGATTTGATTTCGCCTAGCAACTGCATTTGCCTCCATAAGCTCCGTAAGGGTTTTTAACTCCCCACAACAATAAAAAATTGCCATTTGGGAACAATAAAGTATTTCTGGTGCACTCCTCTTCTCCTGCTGCTTGTCCTTTGATTTTTTATGTCCTGCTTCTGGCCTGCGAGTACCTCTGTTTATATCTCGTATTTGTTGACTCTGTTGCTTATTGAGCGATGACTGTGGCACAAAGGCTATTGGGAACAATAGAGGGCCTCTAGTTTGATGCTTTCATTACTGCATGTGGGTTTTGTTGTGAAAGTTATACATACATTACTGGCGTTTTTCATTTCAACTCTTTTTTTTTTTTCCTTGTTGCTTTATTGCTATCAGCCTTACAAGTCTCTTTTTGAAGTGCAATACAGAGCAGAAATTCCTCGGAGAATAAAGTGGAGGTGTGCATGCTGCTTGGGTACTTTGTTCAGGGAGGAGGAACGGAGAGATTTCTTTTTTTCTTTGAGCTCGCTGCTGTAGTTACAATGTCTGTGCAGTGCAGATAGCCTACAGGTAACAACGGCCGTTAAAAAAGAGAAGAAACCCTTTTTCCTGAGTATGCCTTTGTGAATGTGAGGAGGGAGCATTTGCGGTATGGATTTGTAGGAGGTGGGCAGGCTAGGCCTGTAAATAAGGTGGTAAAAACTAGAACACAGCCACACAGTTGCACCAGCATCTGCAGCGAGGAGATAAAGACAGTGGAACAGGCCCGGGTCCAACATGTCACGCTGGAAATCAAAAGCTGTGGCAGCACAGAGGAATCTCAGCCGGGGCCTAAACTTTGACATAGAAACTCCACTGTATGCGCACGTCGTTTGCTCGTGAGGCTCACTCACATCTTGGTTGCTCATGTCCCAGTATGGCCGCTCTCCGTAGGACACCACCTCCCACATGACGATGCCGTAACTCCACACGTCACTGGCAGAAGTGAACTTCCTGAAGGCGATGGCTTCTGGCGCCGTCCACCGAATGGGAATCTTCCCTCCCTG
>OMNM01012435.1:7441-20780 GCA_900302745.1 Parablennius parvicornis | reverse complement strand
GTCACGGTGATTGTCAGTGGACTGAAATGTCTATTTGGAGCCAGTGATGTGCTGACCCCTGTCAGCACCCATGTGTCTCACCAGGGATCAGATCACAGAAGTCAACAAATTAACAGAAGAGGGTTGTCTATTGTGCCGCAAGTATTGACTACAGTTGACATCTGGGTGAAACCAGCAGGGTCCTGCTTTTTTTTAGCAGTGAAACCTGTTTTCCTATCCAATAAACTTTTTGACAAACATTGTATTAAATCTTTTATTCTTTGAAATCAAACGTTTTGCTTATTATATTCTTTCTTCAAGCTGTGAGATACGAGTGCAGAGAGGGCCAGCAGTCAATATATAAATGAAGTTAATAATGAAGTCCGGTGTCTACAGAATGTTATGGTTTCTGTGTCGTGGGAAAACTTCCCTGAAGTAGATTTGAATTGAACTAGTGTCTCTTCAGAAAAACCTAAATTTTTGCTTCTTGTGAGGTTGGTTTTTACTGCTGCCGGTAGCTGGAATGCATTTAGATGGGTGCAATAACTCACAGAACAAACATAATATATTTTAGGTTAACATTGTTTGAATATTGTAGTATTAATTTGACAAATCATTTGTGTGAAAGGCAACTTTTTTTGCTCTGTTTGACAGTAAAGATGTGATTCGATGACACGCTGTGAGCATCTTTGTTACAAACGTGTCACATACAACTCTGCGGTCTGATACACACATTATCAAGAGTTCACCATTGTGTGAGGATGGATCTATTCAACCCCCACAGCTCATATTTCAGGTATGATATTCAGCCACTGCAAAAACAAAAATTCACACAGACCCATGTGGCTGAAACATGTATAGGATGCAATAGCAGCAATATCAGTGTTTGAACAAGTATTTTAACATAGATCAAATTAGAAAAGACTGAACAGCCAGCTGACTAAAGCAATGATCTCATTTGAATACGACAAACAGCCAGTGGAAAAAGAGACTGATAACATAGGAAATAAATCACCTAAGACATAGTGCATGAGTGACATGCTTTTCAGCACAGTCAGGTATTGCATTCACTTCTGTCATTTTGTTAAAATGAAAGCACAGTTGTTCATATATCATTCCGTTCAGAAGTATGAAATGGGAACCATTAGATTATTGATGCCCTGTGATGTACTGATGACCTGTCTGGAGTGTCTCCTGCCATCACCCAGGGAAAAGAGTGATACATGGATGAGTGACCAAACTGAAGAGGTGAGGCTGGCACATTTGGCTCTGGCCTCAAAAAAAGTGGAGGAAGAGATGGAGACAGACGTAGAGTCAGCGTGCTCACTGAAGACAGTTTGACGTGACACCTGTGTCATGTTGTTTACTTTGCCATAAATCTTCAGCATTATTCTGATGTGAGGTTAAACTCGATTTTTCAAAAGGTTTATCAACAAACACAAGAAAATGATCATTTGTTCCAAATGTTACAAATTACAATAGCAAGCTATCTTTGTCTTGTTGCCTCAATCAAGATTGAAACTGAACTGCTTAGAACAGCCAAGCAGTTGTGGGGGAAATATACAAGGACGATTAAAGACAACTTTATGGTCTTTTTTCCAAAGTTTAAAGACAAGTCTTTAATGTAATTTCAGCGTCCATGTGGGTTGCACCAACTCTGGAAGGAATGAATTGATTCTTCAGCAGCTAAATGACTTTTAGCTTGATGTGCCTTTTAAAAACAGACTGACGTGTGAGATGATATGATGGTAGTTTTCCTGAGTAGGGTTTTAGTGGCTTTCTGTACAGCAAGTAACATTACACTGAACACATTGTTTTTCACTGTAAAAGTATTGATAAAAACACCTTAAGAAAATCAACAGCTTTTTGATTGATATTTCAATGTTTAGGAGTCACATCCTGTCCACCTCTTTGGTGGTTGTGGTCGTGTGTTGAAATCAGTAACAAATCCGTTGTCTTAGTTTGCTCACAGTTCAGTGAGTGGTTTTCAGGCGGAGTTTACTCTGGTTTGCCTAATTTGCCCACCACTCCTCGATCCTCACATCAGGACAGATCATCACTGTATATTGGCGAGAGTTGTGTGTGTCTCCTGTAACCCAGGCAACAAGAGCTCTAAAAATAACTTGGGAGCCAATGTAGATCAACCATTTTCACCGTGGTCTCTAATTCACCACATCTAAAAGAGAGGTACGCCTCAGCCGCTCCACAATTACAAAGAGAGGTATTGTCACTTTCTTTGTCTTAATATAATGACACATCACAGCTCTAGCAGAAGTGGAAAGAAAATGTGAAATTTGGCCAGGTAAAGAAGAACTAAATGCAAGTTTTATGTGCATGTGTGCATATAAAGACACTCTTGTATATGACTTCATCATCATAGATATAATTACACCATTCTCATGTTGAGACGTCTGTAGTCAAAAGAAGACATAATAGTTGTGATATCATAAACATGTCGTACAGCACTGGAATTTTCAAGAGATGATTTCAGAAGATTATAACATACAATTTTATATTTGGCTATAAGTTGTTCTTGATGAAAAAAAAAATTTTTTTTCAAGTATTTTTTATCAGACATCAAGTCATTTAGATGACTATCCACTTAATAAAAAAATCATTTTTTAAATGTAATTATATGTATGATGTTTGATAAATTATATGTCTAAATCCCCCACTGTCTCTGTAACAGAAAATGACAACTTCAACATGATGTATGGTGTAAGATGTATGTTGTTATATCATTTTACAATAGTGTATACATAATATACAGTGTGTGGTTTACTAGAGTGTATGATTTCTTGTAATATGATACAACTTACATGCAGTAATGGAGATACAGTGATGAAAAATTTACTATCTTCAACCTTGTAGCTAGTATTTCAGATGCTGGATTGTATTTACAATGCAGGTATAAAATGCAAGGTTGAATTACACATAAATGTATACCACGTTACATTGTTTACTGAAGAATATAGACTTATTATAGCACCTACTAACATTAAATGAACTGATGACAGAAAAGTACTCACTTGTGCAGAACTGCTATCTCATTCTCAATGCTGTTTTCTTTTCCCTCCAAAGCTTTCTTGGGGATGCACTTGATAGCAACCAATCTCTGAGTTCTCTTCTCTTCAGCGAGGACCACCTCAGAGAACGCTCCCCTGGAACAAAAACACACAGGTTGGTCTGTCAGGCCTCCATCCATTTATCATGGCGAGTGCAGGAAAGACACTTTAGACAAGTCACTGACATTACAAAGAGAAAAGGAACTCAAGCTTTTTTGTTAAATTACCCAAACTTTAGCGGAGCCTCAGCTACTACCATGTAAGAGCTGGTCAAAATGTTGGCTTGCTGATGCCAGATTGTGTTTATTTTTGGATAGCGGCCTCATCCTAAAGTATTTTGGTTGCTGAGTCAAGTTTTGGAGAGCCGACAACCAAGTGGGATTGTTTGGACACACCAATATTGAACAGAAACGTTGATACTGGCCAAAAAATGATCCAGTTTTATAGCGTGACTCATGCAATACCCATCAATCAACTTAATGGCGACAGCACAGAATATCAAGAGTTCACGTGGGGGTGTACATTTTGTGTGGGGAAATCAGACGTGAAAGTAACTAAATTCATGATATAACTTTTTTTACTGTTCCTGAAACCCAGTTCAATATGCAATAGTTATCCATCTACAGACGGTGTTGTACAGTTCTGTTCTACTGTGTAATATGCAGATATACTGTATGAACTGCTTTTCTGTCTCTCTCTCCCTGTTTCCCTACCAACAAAACTCCAGCAGGATCCAATCAGCGGCAGAACTCAAGAATGTTTCCTTTTTCCCCATGACCCATTTACCAGGGGAGACATTCCATATGACCTCCTGCATTTTCCTGAAACCCCAAATTACCATCAGGTCCTAAAGTACACTGACTAGTTATAATCCATCATGTATAGGTTATAAGTGGAGTTAGGGTTCGACTGAAACCAGAGGATTAGTAGGACATCAGTAATGAAGCAGTGAATGAAAGGGCTTGACTAAAGCACTGATAAAAGTCCACCATTATGACCATTAGACGGCGCTTGAAATTGCTATAGTGGCCTTCCACTGGTCTCAGATTTAACTGCGAGCAACATATCAACAACATATTTTAAAACTTTGGTAAAATGAAACCAAAATATGAAACTCCTAGAAAGATGAGGCTTTAAGGCATCAAACAATAAGTGTTTAAAACTGCAATGGATTTTGCTAAGACATGACTGGTAGTACAAGCTGATTCAGAAATAGGTTCCGTGACTATTTCCTAATCAAAATGTACTCAACTCAACATCACAAAGCCTTTGCACACACTGGAATCTGGGATCTCTTTAGAAATCACATATACTTTGGTGAGTAGACAGGCTCATGTAGAGACAGATATTTATTCTTGTGGCAATAAGGGAAAGGACTTGGGATATTTATTCTTATGGCAAACAGATTTTCATGTCAACAGATAACACGAGTGTCGACTGAATGCAGCACCGGTCACATGAAATTTAAAAATCCTATTGAACAGATGTTGTGAAACATTTGGTTTCATGGATTACAAAGGAACAGATGGAATAACAGCTTAAATTCTGTTCCCAATCAGGCCTTCTTGTGTGGAGTTGCTCGGTGAACTGGTGACTCCAAACTGATCATAAGAGAGAGTAAATGTGAGGTACCAGTTTACATGAGCCGCCCAGTGTGTACACCGTATTCGCTCAGCGTCAGCCTGGATTGACTCCAGCCAAAGGGACCCTGTGCACGTGCGTGCTTGCGTGCGTGCGTGCGTGCGTAAGAGTAAATGATAATTCAAACTTCATTTGCTACGACAAGAAACTGTGAAGTCACTTTTGTCAGTGTTACCTAATAAATTAGCAATAGAATCAATGTGGACATTTATATGTGGGTCAATTAAAATAGATTTTTTTTTATTTAATTCTCCAAAATTCATCAAAGTGTAGCGACCTCTCAGAACTAATCCATAATGTCTTTTGTTTTCTCCCAAGTCCTGAACAAGTACATCGATTTTTTTTTTTCTCCATTCAGTCTGCAGCCTTGTGCGTATAGCTGAGACAAAACACTACCGATATCCTCGAGGAAACCACTCCTTTTCATGCAATATTGCTAAAAGCACTCAAATGATAAAACATATCTTTAAAGTTTTTATCTTAAGCTTCTGGTCATGCTTTAATGTCGCCTTTTCATTTGTTTAAATAAATGTAGAAAAATATACCATAATTATCTCTATATCACACTTCTGGCTTTTCTATTCCTGTATACTTTCACCAAATCTTGAATAAATCCTCCTGCACTCATTAATATTCACTAACTCGAGATCCAAATGCTATTTGGATACTGGGTATGGAAATAAACTCAGTTGGTTTGTCCATAATGTCTTAATATGGTGCTAAAACCTTCATTGAACTTTTTTTTTTTTTTGAATAGGAGACTATTTCTAGTCAATGTGGTTGCATGTTTTCCGGAAGCATTGCTTACCAGATGTTACTCATACTACCTGAGGTCTTGCATCCCAGCAGGCGTTTTACACAACACAAACTAATGGTAAACACATCTGTTTATTATGAAGCTGTCTATAGGCACATTATAATAACCAAGCTGTTAATAGAATGATAACACCATCATCATGTAAAAATGGCCCACTGGTTTCCTTCAACCTAAAACTTGCATGTTGAACTCCAGTTTAAGACTGGAATATGACCCCTGCTTAAAGATAAAGCCAGGCTTGTGTCTTGCATCACTATCTCCGTGCCCTCAGATAGCTGTATGTGTGGGCAGAAGGAAACCACAGCCATCCAGTCAGTGGGTTTACAGATACATTATCTTACAAACAAAGAAGGACTGCATGCATTCATACCAGTGTCACCAGGAAGAGAAACGAAGTGACGAGCAAACTCCTCTATAAACAATGCCCTCCTTTGTGTAAGGCAAAAGGCTGTGGAGATAACTCAAGGAACCTCTACCAATTTTTGCAACAGAGCAGAATCTCAACCTTGCTTTGCGATTTGTGTCAAGGAGGGAAAAATGTTTTATATCATACATATGAACCATGTATTTTTCTTTTGCGCAGACAATGTCGTCGTTAGGTTTTCAAAAAATACCATATATTGCAGGTCAACCAATTGTCATGCGCATTTTTGGCATGAGTCTATTTAATGCATTAATGCATACATCTTCAGACTGTGGGTTAAGAAAAACTAAATAAAGAAAGCATTTATTTTCATTTCAGTTTATATGTGTGCATTATCAGACCACACACCTGATGTTACACTTACCTCACAAAGTTCTTGAAAGGTACATTATAATCCCTGGATTTCACAATACATACACAATATTAAGAGTAATCTACAGACAACCCTGTGATCTTTTTTCATTATCCTTAAAGCTAACAGAGAGCACTGAACCAAGTTGACAACTGTCTCAGGAGTAAAGCCTGGTGGCCGCATCTTAACAAGAAAGTAAAACTGCCACGGAAAGGCCATTAGCTTTGGCAGAGATCCAGCTGTGTGGAGGGGTTTGTCAGCGCTGCACATTCCTCTGCAGCATCTGGAGGACCGCACTGACATTCTCCATGCATGCACTGACAGACCGAGAGACTCTGGGGAAGTGTCAAACAGCAGTTCACCCAAACAACGTGAACAATTGAGAACTTTAATATGATTTTGACAACACACTTGTGAGTGTTTTCTTTTCTACATACAAACTACCACCAGCATCACACTTTACCAAATTAGACATCGTATTCACATTGTGATCTCTTTGACTCAGTAAACGTTACTTGTACTATATGTAATAGTTTAGTAATTGGTAACTTTGAACACATAGGGATATAACCAACAAGACGTGGGGGCTATAAAGAATAGAATGTTTCTATTCGACTTCTTGTGACCCAACATTACTGGAAGTTGTTTTCATGAAGTTACAGAAGGCATTTCCTCCTTTTTTAATATTAGGAAATGTCATTGTTCATTGTGCAGGTACCTGTTCCACAATAGATGTAGAGTGACCTTATGTTGCTTTTACTAATCAGAAGTAATTGTCCTCACGCTCTCTCTTTTCCACAGTCGCATATTGTTGCTCATGTGGAATTGTTGGGTTTTCTCTATAAAAGTGCCCTGAAATGACTTTGTTGTGTTGGGATCTTTATAAATAAAGTTGAATTGAACTGACCTTATTTTTTTTTTAACTATAAAATGAGTTTCTCCAACACAACCTGTGTCTGGCATTCTGAGCCCACGTCTCCTGAGCCCAAAATGATGTTTCCATCAGTCCTTATCTCTCAATAACAGGTTCCCTCCTTCGAATGCATTTCTATAGATAACGATTTGGAAATCGACTACAGTACAGTATAACTGTGCCTCGGACAATGTATGGAATAGAAGATAATCTTCTGAGTGACATGAAGCAGTGTGAAAGTTATGCATTCCACAATGTAACAAGCTGTTCAACAGCTGTCAGGCAAATAATGACACCATATCTCCAAAAATGTCAAACCAAAGGACCCCTATGACCCAGTATATGACAAAGACATGACAAAAAACTGCTCTAATGTAAGACACCCAGCAGAGAGCCATCCCACATCTATGAGGAACATGTGATGTGATGTGATGAATATTTGATGGGTGGAGTAAGTGTTGTGAGTTTGCTGAAAGCTTAATCTTAGCAAAGGAGGTTTCAGATGGATTATAAAAAACAACTGTGTTTACTGAGCTGTTCCTGCTCCAAACAGGACATTCTTATC
Organism: Parablennius parvicornis; assembly: GCA_900302745.1. NCBI lineage: Eukaryota > Metazoa > Chordata > Actinopteri > Blenniiformes > Blenniidae > Parablennius > Parablennius parvicornis. The sequence continues at coordinate 13,024 of OMNM01012435.1, read as the reverse complement.
ACCACCATGGGACCCGAGTCCAGAAAGAGGACATGCACGCACACAGAGCTTTTAGAGACTTATCCCTCTGTAAAAACACTCTTGCTGCTGTCCAAACAGTGGGGCGTAATGTCAGAAATTCATTGTGCAAATGCTTTACACATATAAAGACAAATACACTTAATAAAATGCACTCGTGTAGAGCCTGAAGCTGTTCAAATATTTGTACAAATTCTGTGTTCAAACACTTCATAACCTGGTCAACATCGAAACTAGATCACTCTCTTTTCAAAATCACCTCCTGCCTCAATGGATGCCCCCTGCTTTAAAAACAGACTGGATGTTGCCTCCAAGCTATCGCCACACATGACTTTGTTGTGTTTTACTCTGTACTTCAGACCAATTTTAAAATTAAAAAAAAAGATGAAATTGCAAAGAAATGTACGCTTAATGTTGTAGATGCAAGCTTGTACAAGCAGTTTATCACAGGAGTCCACTAATCAACCACCACTGACTGGTATCACCAACGTTTTGTCACACTTTAAAATGTATTCAGCAGAAGATTTGTGTCTTTTCCAGAGTTTTTTTTTTCTGGATTTACTGCAATTTCTTGTCATATTATTAAATGAAGTATCTAAGATTGTTGTTGAAATAAATAGTGAGACCTCTCAGCACCCACGCTTTATCACACATTACCTATTTTCACCATCTGTTGTCACACTTGTGTCCATGCCAATGTGAAGATGCTTGATACATGTGCTAATTGACCTGTTATATTTTTTAGAAATGTGTGCTTAATACATTTAGAAAATACTCTTACAATAGTATAGCATTTTAGAATACCGGCCATATTATATATTTTTTCCAAACTCAATATCCAACGTGTTGTGCCATCTGTCCTGCTGAGAAGTTGGTCAAGAAGGTGTATAAACAGATGACAAAATGGTAACTGTGGAAAGGTCACACAGACATAGGGATGGACCATCTGGTCCAATCAGAACTGAGAGACACCCCACTGTGATTCTGGCCCGGAAACATAAAAAGACCATCTTTACTCTGTGGGCCTTTAAAAAATGAGGATCTGCACAACCGAAACCACAGTCACTCTCCTGAAACATGAAGGAGTTTAGAGCAACGGTAAAATGTACAATATGAGCCACAATCTATGATCCACCCCTGACCCCTGGCCAAAGATCAATTAAGACTTGTTTGATTAAAAAGCTAAATCCAAATTAAATTCAAATGAAATCCTCATCTTCTTCAAGGTGAGCTCACAGCATTCTTTGCAAGTTGTTTTTCCACCCTGGATATTGTGGGGTCTGTCCTGGTTGACACGCATCTACAGGATCATTTGGATCTAATGTGATGGAAACTGGTTTGGTCCATCCAATCGATCCATTGATGGATGGATGGATGGATGGATGGATGGATGGATGGATGGATGGATGGATGGATGGATGGATAATTTCAATAACCGTGGCAGGACTCTCCATCCATTCTTACTGCAAAGTTGATATGACAGGATTTTAAGGATTGTCTCCAAAAAGTTTAATTGAGTTCAATCACTAAGGCAAAACATATTTTGGACTGTTTATCTTGATAATAATTGAGCAATGTTTCTTTTATCCATACTAATTGTATAGTATTGGTAGAATAATCTCCCGATCTGTGGGAATCACCAGATACTGTATTACAACTGCAATGAAGAAGAAATTCATTTGGTTCACTGAAAACTGGTTTGCCATTTTAGTTAGCTGGGAAAAACAACATACTTTTTGATATCATTGCACTTTGTTACCCCTCATCTTAATGATCCTTCTCTATAGATTTAGCTGTGGAGCTAGTATTCTTGACAGTGTGACCCCAGGATGCTGTACAGAGTGACTCACTGGGAGTGAATGTATTAACCATTACCACAAAATTGAAGAGCTGAAATGAGATTAAATGAGAAAACAAAATCAATGATTAACATGAGATACACAGGAAATGGTTCCTGACTTGAATTAGGTAATTATTGTGAAACTGGAACATCATTTCATCCCTCTCCTGACCTCTCATTTTTATAAATCTGAATGTTTACACATAAAAACACTGTCTGTACATCACAACAACTGTGACTCTGCATTTTGAGGTGCGAGTGATCTGAAAACTGGTGTGACAGGTTTATGTATTTTTAGTACATGGAGTAAAAAAAAAAAAAAAAAAAAAATCAGGCCCACAATCAACTACGGTAATTGTTTTGATTTCAAGGTTGTTTTCATAATTAAAACCTAGTTCCTTGTTTGACACTAAACTATTTCCAGCAAATAGTTTAGCAACACAAAGTTAGAAAATAGCTGTTAAAGAATGTCAACTACCTAGCACGTCAAACACACATATTTCAGTCACAACAACAAGAACAAACTGTGCTAAAAGAATAATTTTTTATATTTGGCTTTAGCTCATCAGGCAGCCTCGAATTCTACAAATAACAGGATGGTTTTGCCATGTTGTTAATTTGTGGAGGGCAAGGCTCATACATTAGCAAAACCACAGGCTTAAGCTAAATTAATGCAACTGCAGCTGCTTTATTTTAAATGCAGGAGAAGAATATGTCCAACTTTTCATTCCAAGCCTTCTACATTAGTGGTAATTGCAGTTATACAGATGAAAAAAAAAAAACCTGAACCAAATGATACAGTGGATTGTAATTAAGCTGGAAAGCAAGGCACATATTTCCCCAAGGATTTCTAGGATGGGAGAAAATATTCATAGAGAAAGTCTTTTCAAGCTTGCCGATATGTGGACAGCTTGAAATTAAGGGAATGTGGTTAATAAGGGATTATAACTATGTGTAAAGACTGTGGGAAGATGTACATGACAAGCCAGAGAGTGTATTAAAAACTGTTAGGGGGGATATATTGCTGTGAGCAGATGGAGACGCATAAGTGGGCCAGACAGTGGGCATATACATGTGTGTGTTTGTGTTAGACCGTGTGTGTGAGTGTGGGTGTGTAAGGGAGCATGTGGGTGAGTGAGTGTGTATTCCAGGAACTGGAGGCTATGCCATGCTGAGCTGAGCTGTGCTGTGCTGAGATGCAGACTTCTGTTCGAATTAGGTCAGGGTAGGGCTGAAGGGCTGAGGATGCCATAAGCAGGGATGGATTTCCAGGATTGGGTCGGAGTTGGAGGTTCCAAGTTGTCATATTTCAAAGGCAGAGTGTAACTCTGCTGACAGTGACCAGACTATGGCTGTATCGTAATCAATCAATCCTCCTTGACTGTTATTTCTGTGTGTCTTCATGCTTCATATCTTGGCTTCAAGGTGACCAGCAGAGAATCTAAACTGAGATAAATCATGTCTGCTCGTGCAACCAAGTACAGGGAGACGCAATAACAAGATGGATGAAAAGAAAGAGACAGACTAGCATGCCACAAGCCTTACTCATAACTCCTGTATGATGTGGTCAGGGCAGAAAAAGAATTACAAGAGAAAACACAGTCCCATGCCCCTCGCTTTGAGGCCTGGAACAGGAGCTGTACAATATGCCTGTCTCCTTATTTTTAATGAAAGAAAATCTTAGCTAATCCCATTCTGCAGCTTAGACACAATACATCGTTTGGCAAAAGAAAACCTAAGAAAAGCAGAGCAAAGTGATTCAATCATTTTGAACTCTAAGTCCACTGATGTCTCTGAGCTACATCCTTGCTGAGAAACAGAGATATTATGGGATTAGGGAACGATAAAGCAACTGGAGTTGTCATAAAAGCCTATCACGGGAATATGGCGAGATGAAAAAAACAGTAATGGAATAGGAGAGTGGGAGAGTTAGGACGGAGACAGGGTGGAAAAAAATGCAATGAGAAACAGAAATGAAAAATAGATGAAGTGGGGCAGCTCTCATGCTGGGAGACTCATCTGCTTCATGAAGGTGGCCATTTCCTTTTGTCTGAACTATTTTGTTAATCATCACATTGAATTCATTTGATTCTGACTCAACAGACAAACACTGATTAACAAACAGGGAATAAAAATAGCACCCAAAAAGTCCATCTGGGCTGACAGTCATTTAAATGTGGGCTTCTCACAATTTCTTCTCCTAAAATACATTTTTGAAAATGCCTGTTGACAGGAAATATGGTGACAGATGGACATGTAGTCATGTAGATTTTTTTTTTTGCCAACGTACTATCTGGATAAGAGGTAAAACCACATCACAGTAAGGAATTCAAGTCCAACAACATACATGCATTAAGAAGTGCTATATCAGATGTCTGTGAGACAAAATTACTGTGCAAGTCTAGAATTATGCAACTCTGGAATACAAGAATATGTGTGCATGGTCTACATCATGAGGGTCACCTTATGCATCAGAACATTCCTGAAAAGAGACTGTAAAGAGTTCAACACACTGCATTAGTCTACCTTCTGGTAAATCATTATTTTCCACTTGTAACCTGGAAATATAATCAAAATGTATACTGGTCTGAGAGAATGAAAATATTAGCAAAAAAAAAAAAGTGTAATTGACACAACAGCAGAGTTTCCTCTCTAATCACACTCCAAACACAGACATACATGCCAATTAGAGTGGATTATTGAACCTTCCCACTCACAAGCAGAGGGCTCTCAGACAAAGAGGCAAATCAGAGTTAAAACCCATGTAATCTAGCCAAGAGGCACAAGTGTGAGGGAAACAAATGGAGCAAAAGGTTCCTCTTTTGACTACCAGATTCTGTCCTGGCACTGACTGTGAGTTCTGCATCACAACAGAACAAACCACATAGCTTCTGGTTATAAACTTCAAAACATCAGTAGAATGGACTCACATAATCAAATAATCTCTTATCTATGCTTTATCGAGGAGATTACTACCAACATGTCAAAACCATGAGAATTCAATTTATCTACTGAAGACAAATAATTAGGCAATAAGGAGAGCATGCTCACTTTTATGATGTACTAGAGAGAAATGTTTGAATATGGGAACGAGAGATGTGTCAGTGTGTGTGTGCACTAGAGTGCTCACTGTTTTGGAAAAACCGAAGTGTGATGAATGGAGACTCTTTGTCCATTCACAGTGGTGGTGAGAGAGAGATTGGAGTAGTGGAGACACGGGTCAACAAACGGAAAACGCCAACAGGACACAAATAGGAGAACTTTCACAGCATGTGCTGAACATACACAATAATTAGTGATAACGTGAAGCCTTTAGTCTCCTCTGTCTCTCACATACCAACGTGCAGACAGGCAGCACTCTTTCCAGATCAATCATGGCCAATAGCTGATCATCCATCCAGCATGGGGCAGGGGCCACTGGGTCACTATTTAACATGAGAGACAGGCTGGGGCCGATCCATCAGCTCCACCGATTTTAGATGATTACAGCACACCGCCCGACTCTCACTCTCCAAGTCCTCCGAAGCCCCATCCCTTGTTGCTTCATTTCCTCTGTGTGATCACCATGTATTCCGGGCTGGAAATGCCAAGAACTTCCCCTCACTGCTTGCGGCATGAGAACATGTGCAGCCATTTAAATGTCAGAAAAGTCAACATGGTTCATTTGTGCAGTTTGTCATCAGCAGAGAAACCTTAAACCCAACAGTGGACTGTGGGAACGGTTA
>OMNM01012424.1:3654-15606 GCA_900302745.1 Parablennius parvicornis | reverse complement strand
CGGGTGTGGCTCGCAAGGTGGAAATCTTACAGCGTTGAACTGACGCCATCTTAAATACTCCAAGAAATGTGTGTGTGTGTGTGTTTGTGTGTGTGTGATTCATCAGGTTGTTCGCTGTGAATCTGCATTAGGGATAACTGCCTCCACCAGAACATCATATGCAAACCTCCAAAAAAGCCCCTGAAACATTTTATTTCGTTTTTTTAAATTAAGTTTCCATCCAACAACTATGACATAAATTAAAAGCATGAGCCGAATCAAATTGAGGAGCTAACTGCAATCAAAAATGTGATTTTGTGTACACATGCACATGAAGCTTCTTTAGGAACCAACATGTGACCTGTGAAAATAAGAGCCGTGGTTCCGATATAAGAAAGTGAAAGCCTCTCAGGTTTCGTCCTTCTCTGCTGGTGTTCTGGGTTGACGAACACTGATCGCATTCTGGATTGTCTCCGACATGAACCAAGCTGGTGGTTTAATGTGGCCCCTCTTCTTCTCCCCACTCTGCAGGGAACAGGCCGGCAGCTTGACCCTCCTTGTGGCCCAAATGCAGAAGAATGCTGACAAGGTGGAGCAAGACATCCTCCGAGCTGAGGAGCTGCTGGCTGTGGTAAGAAACCAACTGACACACTGAAAACACATGCTGGGCTTTAGGAGGCCTGTGACAAAAAAAAGAAAAAAACATCCCTTGAATCTGGTGTTTCATTCCAACAGGATGCTGAAAATGACAAGAAAGAATTGCCCTTCCAGCATCAGAACAAAGTCTCAGAGCATCTGACGGAGGCAGAGGGTCTGGTGAAGGACCTGTTTTTGGATGTCGACAGTCTCAAGAAGCTCAAACATCCACAAACTAAAGAGATCAACGCCGAGTGAGTTGACTGAGAGAACGGAAGATTGACAGTAAAGACAAGCTTCAGACATGTGCCAACATCAAAAAATAGAATTTCATAGTTTAATCCCTGAATTTCTTCTTTATGCTCCACACAAGTGTCTTTCATTTGTTTTAACATGAGATCTCAAACCCAGAGCTTTCTTCCCTCTCTGTCGGCTCCAGTGTCGTCCGGCTTCACGACCGATGGCTGAAGGACTGTCTCTTCTACCGAGACATCTACGAGCAGATTAACGACGTGTCGCTGATGCCCTTGATCGAGTGGGGGCCTGTTTTCAATGAGAAGCAGGTCAGTTCAGTCATTTCGCCGTCCAGACGTCTGGATCAGTCACACATACTCGGATCGCTTTGAGTGGAGATGTCATTAAGCTTCTCACCATGGCAGAGATTTAAAGTTTATTTTTCTGATCATCATCAAATCCCATAAAACAACCAAACGTTGTTTGAAAGTTGTAACCAGACCACAATGTTTCCCGTCTTTGTTGGGTAAAGCCTACTTTGAACACCAAGTGGCCCTAATTTCTTTCTCTTCATGCTGCGACTTACTTTTGTACCAAATTAGTTTACCACCAATTGGACCATTTTATATTGCTTGAATAGAAATTGTTTAGTGTCAAGCCTTTAAAACTATATATTTATAGCTTTTTGGGAAAAATTATCCAGTCAGATGATGTTTTGAGTGAATTTAAAGAACAAGGGAGAGGAATAGGCCAGGGAGTTTGGTCGATCATGAAAATCTCCTAAAACACAAATTAAAAAGGTAAAACTAATTCTATTTGAATACATCAAACATGATTCTTGCCTTTAACACAATTCCTACGTCTTGCTTTCTGACACGCAATGAAGATATCTACCAGTCGGCCATGTCTCAGACTGGCAGAGCTGATCTCTGAATGATATTTTGTCTGCCACTAAATGCAGTCTCCTGATATCTTGGTTTTCAGAAAATGGTGAGTAACGAAGAGTTTGGCCCCTCCATCGCAGACCTGGAGAAGCAGATCGCTGCTCACAACATCCTGCACAAAGAGCTGGAGTCCTACAGCCCGCAGCTCTGCGTCAACTCGGCCGGCTCCAAGGTGACAAAATGTCTTTTCATGTAAACAGGAACACAATCTTAGTGACAACGAAGTTGATAAAAACCGTCATTCTTGCTCCTGATTTTGAAAAAGTCTTACAAAAAAATTCCCTTTCTTGTCTTATAGGAGAAATATAACGCTCTGAAGAAAGACTACAATACATTGCTGGTGAGTTGATTTGTTCATTGGATAATCTTTACTTAATTTAATAACTTCCTTTATAATAAATAAAGAACATTATTTCTGGATGGACAAACTTTGTAGATATTTACTCTATGGAGGATCATCATGCAGTAATATCAATGTAACTGATGGTTTTAAATAATATTTTGGGTACAGTATGTGGTAATATCTAGTTTATCACTTTATGAAGCAACATTGAGGCATTACAATTCTTATTTTAAGACATTTTCTTCACAACAAATACACATAAAGACATTTTTTTGACAAAAAGCACCTCATTTTTGACTTTATGATCTGTTTTTTGCTTCCAGGAAAACTCCAAATGGCGTCGCCACTACCTGAACAGCCTGTATGAGTACATGCAGGGCAGCAATAAAGAACTGGGCTTCTTGAGAGAGGAACAGGACAAGATCAAGAAGCAGGACTGGAGCGACCGCATAGCAGACCCAGCTGATGTCCGCAGGCAGTATGAGGTCAGTACTTGAAGGAAAGACGCACATCCTGGTAAAGTCCAGTGATTCCAGAATAGTTGTGGGTGAAAAGCCAAATGATAAAATGAATTTGACATTTTTGCAGAACTTCAAGAACAACAGTCTGCTGGCTCATGAGAGCGAGGTGAACAAGCTCCAGGATGAAGGAGACAGACTCATTGAGCTGAACCATCCTGCCAGTGACACCATAAAGGTGACAAGGCCAACTTAAAATAAAATGAAAGAAATCTGTAAATGTAGCTTCATGCCAGGCTAACTCTCTTTGTTTCATCTGAAGAACCAAAGAGAAGCTGTGCGAGGCGAGTGGCAGAAATTCCTCAACCTCTGCATCTGCCAAGAGACCCACCTGGACAATGTGGAGGAATACAAAAAGGTGGGTTATAATGGATCACATTCTTATCTGATGCACTAAATACAAGAAGGGACTCTTATTCAGACAGTCGGGCATTCCACAAATAAAATATGTTTTGTGTCTTGTTTCAGTACCAAATGGACACGGAGCAGCTGTCGGAGACTCTGAGCAAACTCAACAACAGCCTGGACCCCAAGGCCGTCAGCAAGAAGAGCAACTCGGAGACGCTGCTGCAGCTCGAGGTGAATTCGCGATTACAAGCTCTACGAGCTTTTATCCTCCTTAAAGCTGAATTGGTTGTAGTTGTACAGGGATGTAGTCAAATTAGGGGGAAAATGAACCAGAGAGGAAGGAAGAAAAGAGAAAGTGGTGAGGAATCAAATGCTGAAAGACTACAAGAGGAAGAATGAAAAGATGCATGGCCTTCATCCTGGACCAACTGACCACAAACAGTGTGTGCAGGGAGCGAAGAGTAACTAATAATAAAGACAGGGTGGAGACGAAGAGGAAAATATATACATAAAGGTATCACAAATTACTTTGGATCCATGTAAAGTCTTCATGGCCACAGGAGACTTAAACATTCAAACAAGTTATGGGTGAGGAGAAAGCCATCGTCATTGGGGACAGTTGTTTTGACACGGATCTGCCGCTGAGTGAAAACAATAAAGGTTCCCAGATTCAATTTGAAAAATGACAAAAGTCCACAGATACAAAAATGCAGGCTCATTGTTGTAGAGATGTGTTGACATCTTAAAAGTTATCCAAAATTGCTAAATCAGATGCTACACATTGAAAATTAAAAAAAAAATCTGCCGAACATCAACAATGCTCATAAGGCAGAAAAGCTTTTTAAGTAATTTTGAATACAATGGAAAGCAGAAGTGGAATATTTTACTATTTTCTGAGCATTCAGGACACTCCAGGTATAAGAAGTGTGTATTTATATTTAAGACAAATTCTCTTCTCTGCCTGCGCCCCACCAGAGTGAGGAGAGTACCATGCAGAACAGTGAGCAGCTGCTGTCCGACCTGAGGAGACGCAGCACCACCATCAACCCTCTGAAGCTGCGGCGCACCCCCCCAAGTCGGCCCATCACAGTGGAGTCGCTGTGCGACTGGGAAGGAGACGAGGTGAAGTTCTTGTGTGGTGCATTTGATTTTGACAAGCGTTTCTTTGCAGCTCTGCATAACAGCTCAGTCATTCAACTTTATTCTTTTCCTGTTACGATCCAGGGGACTCTGACAAGAGGAGAAAAGTTCAGCCTTAGATCAAACTCGGACGACGACTGGGACGTCGTTGCCTCCAATGGGGCAACGAAAACCTTCCCGGGAGTTTGCTTCCAGATTCCTCCGCCGGACCCAGAGGCCATCGAAGGAGTGGACCTGTAAGTAATGCTCAGCTGTAAATACAACAACCCAGGAAGTGTATGTCTTTTATTCAATTTTTTTTTTTTTTTTTACATTTCATTCATCATTTGCATCGCTTGTCTTTCTTTCCCAGTTTGGGCAGTGAGCTAGCAGACCTCAAGAAGAGACGAGCTGCTCTTGCAGCATCACTGAAAAATCACAAGGATGTTGCCAGGAGCCAACAGTCAGGTGATTGTCCACAACATAAATTGCTACATCGCTGCTTTCATAAGCCACCGAGTTACTAGATGATAAGCCGCACAGTTTCACTGTCAAGACTGTGGCCACCAGATGAATGAGAGCATCTGTTTTTCCCGTGCAGCCCCAGTGTCCTCGGCCCCACTGGATCCCAAAGCATTAGCTCTGGCTCAGCAGCTGGACAAGCTGGACGGTGACCTGGCCAATGCTGAGAAAGACGTGCTGGGTCGCCTTCGAACCCCACTGGACCGCAACAACCCCGCCTCAGATTTGGCCGACAGGCTGAGGAAGCAGGAGGTGAGATAAAAAATAAAAAAAGAAACTCAAATAAGCACCAAACAGCTTGAAGATGGCAATTTTTCTGAGTTTCAGCACAATTTTATCGCATTCAAACGACCACATGGGTTTTATCTTTACTTTCATCCTGAAGCATGTTGAAATGACAAAAATGTCATGAAACAGAAAGTTAAACAGATATGATTTTATGACTTTTTCAGTACATATGACAAGCAATTGTTGAGCTCTTATGGGAACTCTGCAGCCAAGACTACAACCGCGGGTTTCTTTTGCCTCTTCACGCTTTTTTTCATGAACATAATGTCAAGCTGTGATACTGTAGGAACTTTCTCAATATTTACATCATCAGACGTTTCTTTACGGCAATCAGTTTGATTAAGTCAGATGTCTGAAAAAAATATTATAATCTGGTATTTTTTTTTTACAGCAAGCTGCAAGAGACCTGAAGGCTCTGGAGCAGCAGAAGGCCGCCACCCAGGCCAGCCTGCAGCCACTTTTGTCGAAAGACCCCAGCGGTACTTCCTTGGGACTGCCACTCAAACTCAACGCTGCCAACAACAAGTACGACGGCATCGCTGCACTGGCTGACCTCTACAATAAAAAGTAAGTGCATGCTTGGGGTTGTATGGAGTCTTCATATAATTATCACTTATTTAAAATACTGCTTACAAACTTTTGCATATATACTCTGTTCAATATAACACAACAGGAATTCTCAAGCTATTGTGCTGCATTTGATAATTAAGGCATTCTTAACACAAAATGTGTCTTTTTATCAGAGCAAATGCGTCTCTCGAGCTGGAGAATCAGATTACAAAGGTGGATGGTATTGTCTCTGGGTTTGAGGAGAAGCTGAGTGAAGACGGACCAATTGCAGATGTCCCAAATGCAATTCAAGCACGTCTCGAAGACATCCAGGTGAGAACGTCTGCTTTTCCACAACATGACATCACAGCAACACAATTTGTGACTTGTTCTAAACTAAAATGTCTCCTCTGACGTGTTCAGTACCAGAAAAAGGCTGTGGCAGCGGCTCAACCCGACATGAAGAAGTTGAGCAAGGATTTGGAAAATACGGAGCAGCTGTGCAGTTCTCTCCAGCAGGGCTACCAGGAGTACTGTCCCGACATCGACCGCCAGAGAAAAGAAGCCAAAGAGCTACAGAACCGCTACACAAACGTTGCAAACCAGCTGAAAGAAAGGTGAGCAGAGACAGATTGTAAACGCAACCGTAAACAAATGGGTTCAGTCATGTCAGTAAGTATGAATAGTAAAAGGGTTTAAATCTAAAACAACTCAACATCCGTTTTTTTTATCTCATTCAACTGTACAAGGCATCTTCAGCCCAACTGAAACTTACGAGAGAAAAAAAAGTTTATTTTACTTCAGACTGCTAACAGATTAGACAAATGTAACATGATGCAATTGCATATAACCACCATATTACCTTTCCCATTCACCAAGTGAGAAACAGGCATTTGCTTTTATTAATTCAACGCTAAATTTAGGTTGCAATACCTTCTACATGTTCTCTTCCTCTCAGAGAGGACCTCCTCCTGGAAGCAGCGAGCAAGAATCAAGAGTTCCAGAGCACCAGCAAATCTCTCAACTCATTTCTCAACAACCTTCCAGAAAACCAGATAAACGCCAGTGATGATTTGTCCCAAATCGCATCCAAGCAGAGCGCCCAAGAGGTACGACCACATTACAGGTCCCACAAACCTGAGAAACTCCTGCCTTTATCTCTGTGTTCTACTCAGCTGCATATATTCACAGTTTTTGTAAAAAGCAACAACTTAAAATGATGTTTTATGAACTTTTTTCACTTCAGAGAGTGATGGATGACCTGAAGAGGAAGGAAGGTGACATGGACAGAGTATCTGATCTCTCCCATGACCTGCAAAGTCTTCTCAATGTAAGATTCCAGCAAATTACCAGACAATGTAAAAATTGTGTCAATGTGATATTTGTCGCATAGGTTAATGTAAACTCAAACTCTCATTCAAAAAGCAAAAGACAGAATCTGCTACTTCACCTTAGAGATAAAATCATATTATAACCTCTTTAGCATTTAATCTTAAAATGTATTTCGAAATGAACCACAAATGTTAGAAATAGTCTGTATGACAAAGCTAAAAATTGAATCCGGTGTCCTGTGCAGGAGTATGAAGGCAACGTTGACAGATACAACACTATACTTGAAGATGGTGGTACCACCATTCCGAAGAAGCCTCGTTTGCTCACACTTGGTGAAGCCGTTCAGAAAGAGGTAACATATTTTATGATTTCACAGCATATGAAGTTGTAACATTTAGTGAAAGATTTTTCTTTTTTTTTTTAATGATTGATGGCTTTTATTGCAGGAAAAAGATCTGCTGAACCGCTACGCTGAGGCAACGGCCGAAAACACCCAACGCCAAAAACAGATGGGATTGGCCAATAATCTGCTTTTACAAGTACGAAAAAAATTCTGAATTAAATAAACAAAACATGTATAATGTTTTCTTGGACTATCACAAATCCAAAGCTACAAGAATTCACTGACAATCTTCTCTCCCTGCTGTAGAATGAAGAGAAAGTGCAGATGGTGGCACAGCAGCAGGTTCAGCTTGAAAATGCACAAAAGTCTGCTTTTGAGATTGAGAGTCTGCTTAGAGAGATAGATGAAGCGAAGGAGAGGACAATTCACACGGAGACAAACCTGCGAACCTTCAAAACCAGGCTGCTGTCGCTAGAGAATCGCAGGGGAGTGGAGCGCATCGAAGAGAAGGAAGTACTGCAATACTACCGTGACCCCAAACTGGAGAGTGATTTGACTGACTTGAAAAACAAACTGCATGAAGAGATTCGGAGGCGCAGCACCATCCAGACTGAGGTTGATGTGTTCAACAGTAAAATCACCGTTCTAGATGATAACCGGAAAAACACCCCCCCAAAACTGGCAACTAGGGAGGTGACAGAGTTTGAGAAAGATCCCCAGCTGGATATCGAGGCAGCTAAGCTGAGAGATGAGATAGGAAAGATGAAAGATGAAAAACGCGTGAAGGATGGGGAGCAGATTCAGATGAAGACAGAGGTGACAATCCTCCAGCAGAAGAGGCCGCCCATCAAAGAGAGGGTGGTCAAGAAGGAAGTGGTGAAAGTTGAAAAGGACCCTGAGATGCTGAAGACAGTGAAAACATTTGAGCTGGAAATTTCTGACGAGTCCAATAAGAGCAAGATCATTACTGACGAAATCTTTCAGACAAGGCATGAGATTAATGCGCTTGAGAGGCTGATTCCTAACATCCCACCTAAAGTCATCACTAAAGAAGTCAAAAAGATTGAACAAGACCCTGAACTTATCAACGAAACTCGACGGATCCGTTCGAACTTGGATGAAGAGAAGCTTGAAAACACCTCTTTGTCTAAGATGGTGTCTGAGCTCCAGAGTCGCTACCGAGAAGCCCAGGACTGGAAACCAAAAATAGAGGTGAAGGAAATTGTCAATGAGATCTATCAGATAGATCCAAACACAGAGATGGAGATAATGCGCCTGCGGAAAGAAATCCAAGACCTCAGTAGGAGGCGTACTGATATCGAAAGAGAACTCACTCAGGTCACGAGCGAATTGAATATTGTTCGTTCTCAAAAGCCAAAAGTGGAAATGAAGGAAGTTCTCCAAGAGGTGGTTAAAGAAGAAAGAAGCCCTGAAAATGAGAGAGAGATCCAGCGGCTAAACGAGCAGGTGAGCTATTTACATACCCGTTATAACTCCCTGCAAGACCAGGTGAGGATCCTCAGAAAGGACAGAGACGAATGGAAGGCCGAGAAGTCCAAGATTGAGACCAAACTCGTCAACAAGGAAGTTATTAAGTACGAGGCTGATCCTCTTCAAGAGAAAGAGGCAGAGCGTATGAGAAAGGAAGTGCGAGAGGAGGCGCAGCTGCGTCGCTCCATTGAAGAGATGGTGTTTGACCTGCAAAACAAATACATCCAGATGGAGAGACAGAGGCCAGAGGAGAAAGTGGTGGTTCAGGAGGTTTTGCGGTTGCAGAAGGATCCGAGGCAGATGATGGAGCACGAGAGGCTCAGCAGGAGCCTGGACGAAGAGGTGACGACTCGGCGTCAGCTGGAGCTCGAGATACAGCAGCTGAGATCCAGAGTGGAAGACTTGCAGAGGACCCTCAGAGAGAGCCAAGAGCGTCAGAAAAGGATTCAAGCCGAGTCTGAGCTCAGAGAGATCCGACTGCGGATCACGCAGCTGGAAAATGCCCCACCTCCCGTCGAGGAAAGCATTATTGTTGAAGAGGTGCTGAAGGTTGAGAGGGATCCAAAACTAGAAAGGCTGACAAGTGGCTTGCGGTCAGACTTTGACCAGGAGACCAGCAACATTCTGCGCATCGAGAGAGATATCCGGAACATCATGCTCAAGCTCGACATCCTCCGTAAAGAGAAGTCCGGTGAAAAGACTGTGTATAAAGAGGTTGTCCGTGTTGAGAAAGACCAGGCCGTTGAGGCAGAGAGGGATCGTCTCAGGGACCAAGTCAATCAAAACAAATTTGCCAGACAGGACCTGGAAGACGAAATCAGACGCCTGAATGATAAAATCAACTTCCTGTCCAGCTCCAAATCCAGCACCACTCGGGAAGAGACAAACCTCATTTTGAGCAGAGACAGCTTGCAGAGAGAGAAGGACAGGCTCACTCGAGAGCTCAGAACACTTGAGACCACGAGGCAGGACATCAACCTCAGCTTCCAGCAACAGAGTCGACTCAGCAGCGAACGAAGTCAGTCGACCAGACAGAAGAGCCTCAAAATGGAGTCCGACGTCCAGCGTCTAGAAAGAGAGATCCTAGACGAAAAGGACAAGATCCACATGAGAGACGGCACCATCCGCGAGCTTCTGACGTATCTGCAGAGAGAGGACAACACAGAGACGAGGACCAAGGAGACCAACGTTTCCACCAAAATTACCATTTTGGATCCCGAAACAGGCAAAGACATGTCTCCCTACGATGCCTATGCAAGGGGCCTGATTGATCGCCAGCAGTACATTCAACTGCAGGAGCTGGAGTGTGACTGGGAGGAGATCACTACAAAGGGACCCGACGGAGAAACTTCTGTGCTTCAGGATCGCAAGAGTGGGAAACAGTTCTCCATCAGAGAAGCCCTGAAGGAGGGAAGGCTGAGCGATTATGATTTACAACAGTACCGAAAAGGGAAGATTCCCATCTCAGAGTTTGCCCTGATGGTTGCAGGCGAGGACAAGAAGCAGCCCACATTTAATTCCATCATTACAAATACAGTGAAGTCAACCACGCTTAACTCAACCCCTAATACATCATCAGAGGCCTGCCCAGTGGCTGGAATAATGGATACAAACACTGACACCTGCTACACAATACGCAGCGCCACCCTGCGCAAACTGATCGACCCAACCACTGCACAGAGGCTTTTGGAAGCACAGGCAGCAACGGGCGGTATCATTGACATCCAAAACAGCCAGAAATATCCAGTTAGCAAGGCGGCAAGCAGGGGCCTGATTGAAGAGAGCCAGCTTCAGAGGCTGCTCAATGCCCAGAAAGCTTTCGCTGGAGTCGAAGACCCCGTGACCAAGGAGCGTCTGTCTGTGGGAGAGGCTGTTCAAAAAGGTTGGATGCCAAAGGAGACGGCCAGTCGCTTCATGGAGGCCCAGCACCTGACCGGAGGCCTCGTCAATCCCAGCACCGGCAAGAGAATAAGCATCATGGAAGCCATCGGGTCCAAGATGATCGACAGCACAATGATGCGGGAAATTCAGTCAGAGTCGTCCTACATCAAAGATATTGTGGACCCGATCTCGAAGGAGAGGATCAACTACAAACAAGCTCTGGATCGCTGTAAGAGAGACCCCGTGTCTGGCTTACCGATGCTGCCCGCCTCCTCCAAAGAGCCTGGTTACAATTCAACATACAGCTCTAGTAAATATGCAAGATTCTAAATGTGTGTACTGGTTGAAGTTAACTGGTCTGTGGAGTGTTTAGCTGAAAATGTCTGATTACTTATGGGAGATCCATATAGAAATCCATGCCTTTTATACAATGTACATTTTTACTCAGGAAGGATGTGCTCTCCTGCAAAGCTTTCTGTCTCGCTAAACGATTCCTGCCGAGTTGCATTTGTTTACCTAACATGTCTGATATGGGCAAACTTTTGATTTGTTTTTTTTCTTCTTTTTTGTTTGGATGTAATTTAAAAACAATGCCTTGTTAATTTTGGGGTACTGGGACATGCTGAAATGTTATTTGCCAGGATTGATTTTATTCTGTATTACTCTTGGGCTATCCTTGACACTGTTCACTTTAAACTCAATCTTTGTTTGTTTATGAAGGAATGAGTATCAATAAATGTAAATTATAAACCCTAAAAAGCTTGGACTTTCACTGTTGCATATTCCCACCACAAACATCTCAGCAGTTTTCACTGTGAGAGCAAATAAAGAGCAAATAAAAGCTAAGACACACACTGTCCACAGGAAAAAAACATTTGCTGATAAAATGCTTGCGATGCTTTTGTGTTAAGTTTGTTAGTGAACAGACACTAACAGAGAGGTGCAGTGCTGACTTTAAAGGGTTGCATAAAAGTACTGCAATGACAAAGTACAACTTTCAATAAGTAATATTTTGTGTAATGTCACAGTACTAATGCTGTTTTAGTATGAGAGTATGAATACTTGGGACCCTTTTAGCAGAAATGGAAAAAAAACACCGGAAAAAAATTAGATGTGTCCTTGTTTCCCAATTTTTTTTAAATGATGTAGAAAAATACTGAAATGTTTATTTAAAAATATTATTTGAGATAAATGACGAAGGCCATAGTCCTGGGCTCTTGTAGCCTGATTGGTTTTCAGGAGGTCAGAGAGAAATTAATCAATCAAAAGAACATTGGTTTTTATTTTATTTGTTATTTAATTTACTTTGTTTCTAGGCAATATTATCATAACTAAAAACAAAACAAAACTTCTGCCAGGGTATAAAATAACTGATTATCTTCATGCTTGCAAATTCTTTTTTTTTTTTTTTTTTTTTTTAATTTT
>OMNM01012423.1:27740-38001 GCA_900302745.1 Parablennius parvicornis | reverse complement strand
ATACACCCACCTATTACTTAGACATAAATACTTAAGATGCAAACACACATAACACATATCTCTTGTTCAACATGTCTGAAAAATTTGAAGTTTGATTATTTATCCTGCTTCCTGAATAGTATGTATTGAATACAAAGTCATGAAGAACGTTATCTAAAATATATAAATGTAAAGGCATACACACTCATTCAGGTAGTGTGTTTTGGAAATCTGCAAGTGACTGCCATCATCCGGTTAAAACTATTTTATCTAAATGAATGAACGCGAAGCTTCTCACAGTAAATAGCCTCTTTTCAGCTTGTACATTATTAAAAGCATTCGGTGTTTAAAAAGATGCACACTAAAATATCACAAAACACTAAACGTATTGCATCAATCACATCGAATGTCTCGCCTTACTGGCACTGACATGGGAATGAGGTAATTGGCTTCCACCCAAAAAAAAAAAAAAATCAACACGGAAGAATCATCTGTGTGGGCGTACCGGGCTTTAAAGATTAATCACCTTTAACCGGCTGCTCTAGTTACCCTGAAGTTTTATGTTTACAGTTTGTTGATAGTGGTAGGAGCACTTAACCACAACAAAAGAAGTGTGGTCATGTTTGAACCAGAAACTAATCATTTTAACGCGGAATAATTGGAAGAGAAGTCAAAAAGAAAATCTTTATACTCACCCAAACGTGCACTTTCCGCACACAAAGTACCTGCACAGGTGTAAACCACTGCAGGGGCTGCACATCCCAGCCTTCTTCTGACAGAGGCGCGCGTCAGTTTTAGCCACGAGCAGACTGTCCGGTCGGATCAATTGACCTCTGCTCGTCTGCTCTCCGCCTTCCCGGATGGCTATTTTACCGTCGTCGAAGAGAACCTCCCGGAGGACGGATTCCGCCACAGTGTAACTCTTGGTGATCTTCTGGTCCAGCTGACGAAAATCCAAACTCCCCTCATGGTCGCACAGAGTCTTGGTGACGAACTTGGAAATGACAGATGTCATCCTGGTCGTGTTTTACTCCCTTCGGGTGGAGAGAAACCTGTGACGATCAGAACTGGGTTCGACAGCAAAAGCCACAGCTGTTGTAGTTGATCGTTTCTCAGGAAATGAAACTGAAACTCGGCTGAAAACACTGAGCGCACTGAAGTGAGCCCCTTGTGGTCAGGTGGGGGGAAAACTTTTCACAAGCTTCTTCGTAATTTATCTCTGCCAAATGTAATGCTATGGTTTTTAGCTTGTATCCATTTGTTTCTTAATATATATCACTTAAAATAACGCTTACTTTTGTCTTGGTGAGAGTTTTATTATGTGTACTGTCTGCAGATGTGTTTTACTTTGTGTCATTGTAAAGGAGAAAAGATTCTCAATTAATCTACCTGGCAAAATAAATGTAAAATGATTTATTTTTAAAAAAAATACAAAGATATTAGGGCAAACAGTATTGTTTCCTATTCCCCATCAACAATTGTGTTGTGGGAATCGCTGTTCATGTTAACACCACTGAAATGCATGAAATGAAAAGTGAAACATTTATTCAAGCTTCAAAATATGATTTTGAAGAAATTCAACTTAAAATGCACACATCGCTGCAATTTTTCTGAGAAAAACAAGTTACAACAATTAAGCAAGCAGAAAGAAAGTGAAAGCTCCATCAGTGCTCATGGGAACATGAAGATGAAAGGTCAAATATACTAGTAGGCCAGTACACAGTTAGGACAGCAAGGCGCATCACATTAACCACTCATCCTTTTTCACTGTCTGAAACAGCGCCTCCATGTGGTGATATCAGAATGGCTATGATCACACATAGGTTCAAATTACAATTATTCATGTTTGAATGGTCAATCGGCAGGTGTGCGGTGGAAGATTATCCAATTTCACCTGATTGTTCTGCCTGTTAGTAAATGCCGCACTTCCATGCGCGCTCCATAATGTAACAATCCCGAAAATATCTCCACTTCTGCTGCCTGGCATTCTCCACCTTTCCTAAAGTAGTTTATGCTTCACTCCTGGAGTTCTGAGCCGTCTGGCTGTCTTTATTTGCTTTAAAATTGTGATTTTTTAGGGACAGGGAGATGGAGGATCTCCTCACACAAGTGGAGAGGAAGCTCTGGCTTATGCGTAGTCAGCGCGCAGTTTGCGTATTCACAAAATTTGGGCTGCGCGCACCCTTGAGCACGAGGGCGATGACGTCATATACCGTGGAGGGCCGTGCAATTTTTTCCCACGTAAAATATGTGCCATGGCTCAAAAAGATTGGGAAACACTGCCCTATTGAAACAAAATTGTCTCATATATCTGTGTGATAACTGTATAATCTGTGTGCATTTTTTCAATAAATCTGCCCTGTATTTCTGCAGCAGTGCTTTTTGTTTGTTTTTCACATACATATCTGTACAACCCATCAATCAATCAATCTTTATTGCAGACTCTTCGGTCCATACAAAAACAAACAAAAAAAAATTGTGAACAATGAACAAAATAGAAATAGCAAACTCAGACAACAAAAATAAAGTATAGAATACTAAAACCCATATAAACAGTGCCACCACAGTCCAGATGATTTGTGCATTTCTGAATAAGAAAGGTCAAACAGACACAGACCTTTTTGCATAGTCTTGCTAAAATGACATCAAGAACATTTATTCAAAACCGTAATTGATTAAATTGACATTGTTATTTGTAACATTATTGTTAGATTTATAAAGAATGAAACTATTTATTCTACATGTTGATAACTGTGGCTGACTAAGAACAACAAAGATAGTTAAGAGTTGAACAGTTATTTGTTTCACAAAGCATTCGTACCACACAGAGCAGATTCACGGAGGTCTGGCCAGTGCTCTCCAACACTTAAGGTGATGAAAGAGAGAGCTTACAGAAAAACACAGAGTTTTAAAGTCAAGAGGCGGGCTTCTCCCATCCGGGACCATCCTGTGACCCACCTTCTGTGACCCTTGTCCACTCCGTCCTATCATCTTCTCCTGTCCTCTGCTCATCCCCCTCCAGTGTCCCAAGTTGCAGTCAGTTCTTCCTCCAGGTTCATGAATGTTACCAAAACCCCCGCTAATTCAAACAAAGCACTCTGAGAGCTGCAGCTTCTATTGTCTCCTTGAGTCTCTAAAATAGTGTCTGAAAAAAACAGACTACATGGGAAGATTTAACTTAAAATTATTCAATATTATCAAATACAAATTGAAAAAAAAAAATTGCCTTTGGCCGATGTAAATATTAATAAAAATATATAAATTTTTGAAGGTTTTAGCAAAAACGTTTCATGACATTTATTTTGAAAAATGTTGGCTTTTACTTCAAAAGCCAACTAAGCTCTTATCTAGATATCTAAATATAAATTTTTAAGGTTTTAAGTGTAGTTTTTAAGAAACAGACTTTTGTTTTTGAAAAAATGTGGGGCTTTTATTTTGAAAGCCACCTCACCCCTCACGTAACTAAACACTTAATATCCATTTAATAAACAAAGACTTTTATTTTGAAGGAGTTTGGGGGCTTTTATTTGGAAAGTCAGGACATGCAGGTTAAGTGGTCACAGTGTGATTGTCATGGTATTGTGTAATCCTGAGTGAGGATGATGTAACACTGATGACATCAATAATTACGTCCGCCAAGGACGTAATAAAATCGCCTGCGTTTATTTATTACGTCTGCCAAGGATTAGTGATTTTATGGGTTCTTGAGGAGCAAGTATCCATACTTACATAAAATGGACGATCTGAGCGATAGAAGGTGAACCAGTTAAGAACAGAGCCGGAGAGTCCTACCAGGGTTTGAAGTCTTTTTAACAAAATCTGGTGATCTACTGTATCAGAGGCAGCGCTAAGATCCAGCAGCACCAGGACGGAAAGTTTCTGAGTAGCCCTATTACACCCGACGTCATTAACAATCTTTACTAGGGCTGTCTCTGTGCTGTGGTTCGTCCTACAACCAGATTGATATTTCTCTCAAATATCGATTCAATTTTAAAAAGTCATTTAATTCTATTAAAACCAGTTTTTCAAAAATTTTGATTAAAAAATTGTAAGTTGGATACTTGTTGGTAATTATCAAGTGTTTGGGTCTAAATTAGTCCCCTTCAGAAGGGGCTTCACCACAGCCGTTTTAAAGGCAGCAGGAAAAACACCCGTCTGAAGACAGTAACTCATGATGTTAACAAACTCCATACTCAAATAACTCATAGAATGTTTTAAAAAGTGGTAAAAACAGTGGTAAAACCAATGTGGGAATAGGGTCCAAGAAGGCCATTTGTGAGGTTAACGGGAGAAAACTTGACCGAGTGTCTCGGCGTCAACAAGGACAAAACTCTCCAGTGTCTCCTCAGGTAGGAACAACGGTTCAGAAGGCTTCAAAGTACCTGGTTGAGATAAAAGACCAGTTCTTATAGCATCACTTTGACTCCTGAAGTGGTCTGCAAAGTGCTCCCATCAAACCTCTGTAAAAATCTTTTGGGGACTTACTAAAAGCTGCATTAATTAAAAGGTCAATGGCGGAAAACAGAATTCTGGGGTTGTTTTTATTGTCAGCAATAAGTTTTGAAAAACGGGGAAGTTCTTGATTGTTCCACTTTATTATTGTAAAATTTGACTTCTTCACAGTATATTTGAAAATGAATAGTTAATTTATTTTTCCTCCATTTCCTTTCGGCACTCCTGCATTGCCTCTTCAGTCTTTTAATTTCCTCGTTTCTCCACGTAGGCAGAGGTTTGTTTTTAATCATTTTTGTTTGTATTGGAGCCACTGAATTTAGGCTTGTTGTTAATTCACTGTTAAAATTATTGACAATAAAATCACAGGAAGCAGGTAAAACGTCAGCAGGCGTTCACTGTAAGATTTCCATAAAATTTGCAGCCACTTCAGGAGTAAGATAGCGTTTTCTCACTGTTCTCACAGGGGCCTCCCTTTGATTAAAAATAGTAACGTTAAAAAGAGACACAGAGGTGGTCAGACGCAGCCAGGTCAACAAGAGAGGACGGAACGCTATTGTAGAAATAAACCAAATATTGCTGGTATAACAGTGACCAGCACAGTTTACCAGGTGACACAGGCTGTATTATTCACATGTAATTCATTCACCCTAGCAGAAGTGAGATTCTCATTCTCATTCTCATGTCTCATTCCACCACACTTACTGAGAAACACTGACAATATCGGACTGTAGAATAGACTGAACCAAGCTCACTCACAGTTTCAGCAGCTTTGGTTTATTATCAGCATATATGCTTCAAAATAGGAGTTTTGTTGAAGAAATGCAAGAAATTTGAAGGAGGAAAATAGCAAGGAAGGTGAAAATAAGCTTCACCTCCTTTTTAAAAGGTTTTTGTTTTGACCCTCAACTCTCCCGTTTTCATTTTGAAGGTTTCCCAAAGACGAAGCTTTGAGGAAGGAGAGGGAGGAGGCTTTGAGGAGGAAGGATTCACTGAGGGAGTTCTTTGTGGTTTGCAGGGAACATTTTAAACTGGAAGATTTCGTCCTCCATCTCCATCTCCCCCTTCACCTCCAAAGAACAGGTGTGTATATATAATAGGCTATTAGCCTTCATGAATGTAAATGTTCTATTGCCAACCACAAGTCACTTTTTTAAAAGCTTGCATTTCACAACTCACTCATCAGGAAATTGCTCATATGGAACATCACTGTTTGTGGAGCACGAAGCAACCAACTAGATTTCAAGGTCAGCTTTTAGTGCCACACAGAGCCATTATATGTATGATAGGTAAAAACTGAACTGTCATTGTTCGTTGTTGCTTCAGGTAGTGGAAATTGGTAATATTGAAGTTATCGCTGATTCATGCATATCTGTGTTAATCACTGTTCGCTATTGCTAAATAACTACTTATTCATGCTTTGCCCTTGGAGAAAGGCCCTTAGAGCGCTATGGGGGAGCTGGGCAGGGTCATGAGTGTTGCTCAAGGACCCACAGTGGTGACCTGTCCTCTGCGGGAATCAAACCTGAAAATCTGTGAGAGAAATGTGTCTTTGCACGTGTTGGTATGCTCACTGAGTCGTGCTGTGCTGAATTTAGGACACATCACAACCAGCGATAACGTCCATCAGGCAGTATTTAATTTCATTTACAGCAGTTTACAGGCACAGGTTTAACACACAAAACCATGTTCTTTGATTAGTGATTAAGCAAGCATTTTATTTTTAAAATGCATGTCAATAATCAGACATTTTTTCTCAAGACTCCTAAATATGAGGAAATATTGGAGATCTGACCAGATATTGTAAAATTTCAATCAATTTATTTTAGGCGCTTTTTTTTTTCTTATATGAAGGAAGCTCAAAGCCTTTGCTTGCACACAAAAAATTTACAAAAATTGAAGCAAACAAAAAGGAAAAGCTTAATATAAACAAACCTTTGGACTCATCAACCTCACCTTTTCATCATCATCACTCTAAATTTGCCTTCATTTCAAGTGAATGGAACCACATTGTAGACGTGTTGCCTTACGACCATTTTAATCATGAAACCAAATCTTGCTGCATTTAGAAGGAGGTTTCTCTGCAGAGTGGGCAGGTGGACTAGTTGCTGGATGTGAACCATTTGTACTGAACAAAGAAAAGAAAAAAAAAATCAGATAGTTACTCACATAATGAACAATTGCATCTGAAACAATGTGCTTGTGTATATCAGTAATATTAAATTAAGACACATCCGATGACCACATAGACTCACCAAACACGCAGAGTGGGATTTCTTCTTGCAGGTGCGGCAGGCCTTCTTGGGCAGGGAGTAGTTGTAGCTGTGGATAACCGAGAAGCTAATCATACGGTCCTCTATCCCCTCAAAGCGTTTATCCACATTGTTCTTCCACATAGCCAGGCCCTCCAGTATGCTGCCATTCTGTTCACACAAACTTTTCATTCTCTTTTCCTTGCTCACCCGCCAAAGCAACCTCACACCCCCCCCCCAATTTACCTTCTACAGTTTGAAGAACAGCTTCAACATCTTGCATTCAAATCCACAGTTTTTACCTGATGTGTGAGGTAGCTGCTCAGTTGCAGCATTCATTTCCTCCTCTGCTGCACGGCAACACCCACACGCCTCCCACTCTCCACAGTTTTAAAGCCCAGAGGGTAGTTCCGCAATAGCTGAATCACTAACTCCATGAAGATCTCATCCACAGAATAGGCTGCAATCACCTCCCGCGCAGCAGAGCAGGCTTTGACATGGGAGCGACCAGATAAATACATTTACTCTTGTTAATGGGTGGTTTTAAAAAAAAAAGTGTTTGAAGTTGCACCACTTCTATATGATTTTTCAGTTCGTCATCAAACTAAAAGAAAAAAAAAATACTGCTTTTAAGAGCAAATTATTTCTGAATATAATATGCATCCATAAAATAATTTTGTAAACTGATTAATCCACTTTACCATTATATTGGACTTCAGGTAAGCTTAAACTAAAACTCAAGAAAAAAAAAGTTTGCAATTGTTAATAATGAATTCGTGTTTTGATTTATATTACACTATGTAATAATGCACTTTACATTAAAAACAAATTAGTACAAATCAATAAAAATAGAAATCAAAATCGTATGAAACACAGACTAAAATATCAAATAGCTATAAAAAAACACATCAATCCGTAAAAGTCGTGTGATGACGCTGAGTTTTGAGAAGGGATTTCAGAGGAAACCGAAGTCGCCTGCCATGAAAGAGTTTCCATTCGTGACAAGTCGGAATTTTAGGAAAAGCTAACCGGAAACTACTTGAAAATGTCAGCCAGCAAACAGGCTGATAAGGAGCTAAGTATATACAAGTACACAAGGAAGAACCTGATATTTCACAATTTAAAAGCAATCTTTAAAATTATTTTAAAACTCGTAGAGAGGCTATACAGTAATGTCCAATGTGATGTGGACAGTTCTTCCAATTTCTTTTACATTTACTGACAACAAAGGAAGAGCTATTTCATTAATCTCATCGAGAAGATGTCCATTTACAAATCAGCAAAACATCAACGTTTTCAAAAGTGTTCAAAACAAGGCTGCACAGCATTGGCACAACATTTACAAATGAAACTATTGCTGCACTCACAGTCATGCTGCCAACTATCTTAATGATTTTGAGCACGGACGAGATCTCCCGGGCTGATGTATTTGATGGTGAACTTCTCCACAGCCGCGCTCACCCTCTTCTCCTGGCTGTTCCACCACAGCCGCACCATGGAGGGGAGGTCTTGCACTGTGCTGTAGTACACGCTTCAGGCCAGATGGGGGAGCTCTCACTTGACGCCGTCCGTCCCTGCGGGCCAGGAAAACACAGGGAGGAGAAAATTGAAGCTCATTTACATTTCACAGCACATGAAACGTGTGGGTGTGTTTTGTGCTTTGCTTACCGTCAACAGTGAGACACAGGCTCTCGTCTCCACCCCTATTAAACTGTATTTAAGATATTTACTGAGACACCTGCACTTATGACTCACATGGGACGGCGAGGTTTAGAAAAAATGTCAGAAGTTTCCAGTCCAGCAAATGCAGCAGCACTCTACACTTAAGAGGCTGGACCACTGCAAACTCTCCCACTTGAACCGATGCATCATGCCAGGATGTTATCGCACAGCTCCTCGCAGGTGGACAAGATGGACATCAGTGAAACTGGAGGGGAACTGAGCACAAACATGTAGCTTTAAGTATGATTAAAAGACTTAGCTTCACTAAAAACACATGGATCTCATCTTTCAAAAAACAGCAACCATCACTTTGTTGTAAAAAAAAAAAAAAAAAAAAAAAGCAACAGAAACCTCGATGTGTAACTGAGGCAGGACTCTACAGCATCAGAGAGTAAATTCAATTTACATTTCAAACTAATCATGACAAGACCAGTTTGAATTTTCAGAAACCCCCAGAGATTTCCACAAATGTGTTTTACTTTAATGATAAAACATTAAAAATGCATTTAAGTAAAGCTGCCCCAAAATTAAAAAAAAAAAAAAAGCTATCTTTTCCAACATGTGGTAGATGGTGAGCTGCAAAGGTTCTGACCTTGAATAGAAGGAGAGGGCAGAACGTGTTGAGGAGCGTGTGAAGCGGCTGCGGCAGGTTCGTCTTTTGGTCTGCGATGAAGCGAGGCGGCAAGGAGTTTTGTCTCAACTGCTGCACAGGCAGGTAGGTCAGAGCAACACCGACCGACTCCAGTACGGACAGAGGGAAGACGGGGTCATCGGGCTCAGTGAACGTATCTGACAATAGACGATACAGAAAAAGGGTGCAAGTTATGAGATCAGAGCTGTTTTACTACAAACTTAAAAAAAATCATAACGTCTACTGCAAAACATTGTATTTGTTACCTCAAAGAACAATGTTGTGCAGTTAAACTTTTATATAACTGTTTATACCCAATTTTATTAAATCCGCGTTTTAGTGCAGCAGCTAATAAACTAATAAGACTACTAAAATGCTGTCTGTAATAGCTTTCTACCAAATTTTTTGAGACATACCTGAATCTCACATAAACACACAACTTGTCATTAATTACACTTTAAAGTCTGAAATGACTCCTGTCATAAAACTGCCCTGCATAAATTTAGGTACGACAGTAAAAACAAAACGGTAAACTAAAAACTCAGAAATAAACGTCTCTAATCATTACAACAGTGTTGTCCTGAACTTCACTAAACTTTACAAGAGTGTCTAATGAAGTGGTGGAGGTTTGTGTCTCTGTCCATCAACATTTTTTTTTAAAAAGTCCTACTGTTCAGCCAAACTGATGGTCATTACAAATAAATGTGATTGTAAATCATACATTTTATTCTGTTTGTTACTTTTAACCAGATATTGGGGAGCCCATCATTCATTGATAAAGACTAAGCCAGTATCTAACAACAGACTTTATGCTCAGCAGCTGCAGGGAGAAGTCTGTATTTAATATGTTTACCCGGAGAGCTGAAATATCATTGAGAAATTGTGTTTTTTGTCCAGCAGGGATCAGAGCAGTAGAATCACTTCTGCAGAAGTATTTAACCTCGGGGCAGTCCCAAATCATGTGGATAAAGGCGCCCGTAGGTTTACCTGAACTGCAAGAGCAACTGTGATCTGCTGGAAATTTCAGTTAGTGTAGAGAGAGAGAGAGAGAGAGAGAGAGAGAGAGAGAGAGAGAGAGAGAGAGAGAGAGAGAGAGACAGAGAGAGAGAGAGAGAGAGAGAGAGAGAGAGAGAGAGAGAGAGAGAGAGAGAGAGAGAGAGAGAGAGACAGAGAGAGAGAGAGACAGAGAGAGAGAGAGAGAGACAGAGAGAGAGAGAGACAGAGA
>OMNM01012423.1:11398-27720 GCA_900302745.1 Parablennius parvicornis | reverse complement strand
TGTGTGTGTGAGAAACACAGAGAGAGAGAGAGAGAGAGAGAGAGAGAGAGAGAGAGAGAGAGAGAGAGAGAGAGAGAGAGAGAGAGCGATGACGCGAGAACTTCTTTAGAGTTAATAATTTTGGGATATGGTGATATGTCTGTGGGACTTTTTGCTATATGGGGGAAATAAATGAGGCATCATCCCTTTTCCTTACTTCGTTAAGGAACAAAGGAACCAAAGAGTCTCCTGGAACATTCTAAAACTGAATGTATATTTGGATGCAGATTTTACTGATCAGTAATGAGGAGGCTGTGCAGTGTGTGTGAGACACCCACACGCGACGCAAAGAACTGGCTGAGCCTCACTATCAATGCAGAGTTCTCGCATACAAACAGCTGCACCCACGGGTTCCACACGCCGCTCACATTGTCACAGGGCCGTCTACAGGGAATAAAAAAATATATATATATACGTTACCTAGAGTAGAGACTCTCCAGCAGGGTTTCTATTGGGACGTGACTGTGCAGACCGTCTGACAGCCTCCAGTCAGTCAGCATATTTTGATAAGCAAAAACTATAGAAGGGCTGTAATTTACCTCCTTACACTACTGCAGTGCATGGAGAAGTTCTGAAACTGCAAAATAAACAATGATAACATAATGAACAAATTGCAATTAAAAAAAAAAAAAAGATAAACATTTTGGTCCATACATCATGTTGTGCCTCATTGTCGTACCTGTGTAGTTGATGTTTTGGAGTAGGGAATGATACTTTGACTCCTTCTGGTCACAAGCAACCAAAGAAACAGCCTGGACAACACTTCCTTGGAGGGCACAGGCACAAAGGTGAGCTGGGAACTTTTTCAGCTCTTATTCAGCTCTCTAAATTTGAGGATGGAGGATGACTGACCACAGACGGAGACCATCGTCTCCACTAGACTTTGTCCTGCGAGGAGTAAAACCGGTAAACTAAGAATATCACCAGAAAAAAACTTAGCCAGAACAACCAAGCCAATAAAATGATTCTTGAGATTTTCTTGAGACAGATACACATAAAATACAGTTTTTAAAAAAGTTACAAAATGCTTGATTACCCTTTAATATCCAGTGACGTTGTTAGTAGTTGCTTCATCACCCAAATGGCGGCATTGTGCAGCGAAAACCACCTTCTTTGACTTCAGCTTCACAGTGTTGGACCAGCGAAGACACTCCAGTAACACACACTTTCTTCAGCTTATCTAAAAGTGACTCTTTTCAAGCAACAAGAAAATGTAGTTAATTATTGTTCTCTTACCTGGTGTATATATAGAAGTATTTGAACACTGTACCCACCAGACAGTTGAGTGTGTGTTTGATCCTGGGCGGTGAGCAGGAAGACGGTGAGCAGCAGCAGAGACGGGTAGAAGACAATCTTAAACTGAGGAGAAGAAAGCGGAGGCCAAGTCACAGATGAAGAAGGCGAGTGGCTCCGTGTTGCCTCCATCAGACAGACTCTTGGTCTCGGATAGAGTGGCGTGGAGCTTCTCCAAGATCTTCTCCAGGTACACTTCCCCAATCAGAGACTCTGCATGTAAAACAAGTCAAGACAAAGATTATACAGAATGAAGAAACGCACATGAAGTTTGACGTTTGGCCTTTGTGTGCATTTGTGTTCACGTTGTTGTGGTGCTGAGAAAAGGAAAGACTGATAAGTGTCCAACTGTGACTGCCAGAAGAGGAGGCGGAAACACTCCAGCTGCTCCACACATTATACAACTCCTCAGTCAATCAGAGGAGCAGCTCACCCAGAATCGAACCTTTCGGCCAATCACTGCAGTTCTTCATTGTGTCAGGGTCTGTGCAAGCCGTCACCGTCATGGCACTTTCTGACGGACTTGTCACTGCACGCTCACTTGACAGACCGGAAATAAAGCAGTGTGTTGCAAGTATTATGAATAAGACAAAGACATACAGGTGGATTCTTTTTTTTTCATTATGTCAAACAATAAAATACTATAAAATTACAAAATGTGAATTGTGACATCATATTTAGTATGCACTCTGTGAGATTGAGACACACACTAATTAATACATTACCCTTGAGTCAAAGCGGATGGAAAACAGGATGAAAAAGTCCAGTTTGGGATCAGTGACCTCCTGGGGCAGTTTGCTGAGAAGTGGCCCCAATCACCCCAATCTAACTGAGAAGTTAGATTGGGGTGAAGCACTTTAGCCATGCCTTCCCCACCCTCTTTCAACAGAGGCCAATGTTTAGGTAGAAAACCGCTAGTGCAGGTCCAAACTTATATCAACTTTATTGCAATAACACTGACGATCAAAACAGCATGTAGAATTTACGACATCAATACATGTGTGAAATTGTGCTTCAACCACAAACTTGCAGGGATCGTAGACACGATGTGAAGTACGACTCCCCACAATGTGTGGCAGCACTAGGGGATCCGTGTCGTCGATACGGAGGAGAACGGAGGGACACAGGCGTGCGGCGTCAGCTTGGACCAGACCAGGAGTGAAACTCGCACAGCGCACCACAACATCTCAAAAAAAGCCCCTCTCAACTGGGGAGAAGTGCAGCAGAGTCACTACTTGGAAGAGCAAGCAAATTAATTGTGGTTTGTCACTGGTTTTAACAGGAGGAAGAAAATGTCAGTGATACCTTCAGAATTTCTTACATTTCTGCTTTAACTGTTCATGAAGTATAACTAAGTGGCAAAAGCAAGCGCACCTTTGGATTTATCTAATCTGATTTGATCACGGTACGCTGAATTCTACGAGTTATCGTTGATCAAACCTTTACGTACTTTTTCTTGCCACTGCAACATAAGTAATCCCTAAAACATTTTTCCATCACATGTACGAAAAGATCAAGCTGAGCAGTTACATTTGCATCCACAAAAGCAAAAATACATTCAAAAAATATTCCCTCCTCGACTATATACAAAGTTAAACCAGTTTTATTCATACTTGTTGAGATAACTTTTAAACAAGTTTAAATGTTTTGAATTGCAAGATGTGGTAAAACTAAAAACCAAATTTATGTAAACAGATCATTAATTCAGTTGAATAAAATATTATTAAATCCTATAAATTACTCATACTTAGAGTCATAGAGGTCATAGAGTCTTGTGTTTGCTGTACATCCAGAACTTGTAGTTAACAAGCTCGGGAAGTTTTGGCTCCAGAGCCAGCCTGTCATCCTGAAGCAGCAGAGAGGGCAATCTCTTCACCCCCAACAGAAACTGCTCAGCATGAGCACATATTTGGACTCTCTCTCTTCCTCTGTCACACTGGATTGCGATCAAAAGACCGTCGGAATAACTCATCATTGTGCCCTGCACAGTGGGATTATTATAATTTGTTGATCTTTAACTTACTGTGGATCACTCATCGTGTCTGCCACTTCCTTTAGCAGAATATCTTTTAGTACCTGCAACATGAATTGCATATTCCTTTTACATTCAGCTCAGGGGATTACAGTAGAAATCCATCATCCACCCCTGGAGCCTGTTACCCACATTAAAGATCTCCTTCTTGCAGAAACTGAGAGCTTCAGGCTGTTTAGTGTGTTAGAAAGCAGCCTGGAAGGCATGTGAAATAACTCTTTATATACATGCTAATATGGTAAAAGCCTATGTTTTTCCTTGTTCTTTTTTTTTTTCAAAATAAAGTTTCCATAAAAAAAATGTTTCTTGCCAGGTTTGTTGTTCAGATATATTCTCATATGTGTTGAATAATTTTTTTGCTTGAAATTCCCTCCTTTCCTCTCCCCATAAAGCAGTGTCAAACTTTGACTCATCTTGAGAGGAGAGTAACACACAAGCTGCATTACTGGCTGCTGAAAATTTCAATACGCATTTTGGAAGAGGCAATGAGGGGATTCCAGGGGGGAAAATTTAGTTTGAACCTTTTGGGTTCCTCAGAAGTCAAAACCAAGAAACATTTTTCAACCTCAGATGGTCCATCAATCATCTATTCAGCCAACTATGGTCAAAGGCTGCATAAACTCACACCTACAAGCTATTTACAGTAACCAATTACCCTGAAATGCACCTTTCAAAATAGTGGGAGGAAGCCAAACACCCAAGTATGAAATAAAAGCCACAAACTGCAACATGGGTTAAAACCTAGATGATCACTATGTAGCAGGAGTACTTACCACTACAACACAGTGCGAGTTGTTACTAGAAAGGTAATTCACAATCATGAGAAATGTCCAAAAACATGCATTTTAGGTTCAATTGGTGACCTGAAATTTGCCCAGATGGTAGAAATACAAGTTTGTCTTTCTGTCTTTGCTCTGTGATGAACTGGGTCCCATCTAAAAGTAGTGGAAAAGATGAATGAATGAATGAACAGCTCATTGGTATTCCAGCTCTACACACCACAATCAAGGATGTCAATTAGTAATATTTGTGTATATAGGTTTATTTTGTGACAGACTAACTCCATATCTGAACATGTGATCTCTCATGCTTCACATTAAGGCCAGCCAGTCACATACAAACAAGTTTGATGTTGCTGTGGGGTACTGTTTTTTTTGTTGTTATTAGTTTTTTCCAGCAGGTTTTCATTCCTCATAGTATCAACTTCTCAGAATGTAATAACCCTCCTTTACATATCCACAATAGGTATCGTAAGACTTGCTGTGGGCTCAGGGCATTGAAGTGTTTGGTGCCGGCACATATGACACCAAAATGAAAGAATCTTAACAGCGATCACATTACCTGAAAGCAGAGGAGTCTAATCTATAAGAGTGACCAAATAATGGGGAAATCAAGAGTCTGAAGCAATACCGAAGGATCCTCACTGCATGGAGTCAGTTGAGAAAACCATTTTTTCCCCAATATGTGCATGACACAAAGTCCAACAAAGAAACATAAAATTTAGGTAAATGCAATGGACCGATGGAATTTATTTCTTTAGAGAGGGAACATTACCACCTAGTGGTTAAAACTGGATCCGCTGAAATGAAGCGTGAGCTCATGGCATCCAGTTTCTTCAATGAGACTTGCTGACATGTTAATGTGTGAAATGCTCAATGTGAACTATCGTGTGACTATCTTTTACACCTATTCAAATAAATTATATTACAATTAAAAAAAAAAAACAATCACAAAGGTGGATTGTTTAAAGTCTACTTGTTACTCAGGTGACGTCAAAGTCTTTATTACCCCACAAAAAACATAGCCCACACATATTTTACCATTGCACTGGGCCTAAATACAAGATATAGACTTAACTGCAGCTCAAGGTTTTTGAACGTGACCTCTGACTATAGGCTTGAGTTAATTTAAATAATAACTTAATTTAAATTCGCGTGTGTGCGTGCGTGTGCAAAAGTAAAGACAGTATCATAGTGGAATACTGTATATTGTTTGGTAAAAAAAGGGGTGAACGTTATATAGTAAAACTCAAGCCATCGTTCGGTTGTCTCACAGTTAACTCCTCCCCAAGCCATTTTGACTTGTTCACAGGAAGAAGTCTCGAGTCTAAGCTCTTCTTTCATAATGTGCAGAATATTGCATTTTACTAATAACTCATGCATCTGTGGACGGATCTACACTTTGCTTGGTCTCCAGGATGATAAAATTTAATCTGCGACACTGTTACTTATTTTTACCTACCTTTGCATATAACAAGCCATTTCATTCGCTACATGTGAAAGTGGGTTTCTGTGGCTTGGCGTTCAAGTGTACACGTACGCAGTTGACGTATTGCGATGTGCTAATGTTAGTACACGTATGTATTAACAGCTGCTTCTTGGAGCGTTGGATGCGTAACATTGTAATGTTATGAAGAATTAAAGGTATACTTCTACTGCCAGGTATAAATTCAGCCTGGTGACGTAATGTTGTAACGTCCCTTCGATAGCTCAGTTGGTAGAGCGGAGGACTGTAGGGCTTAAAGCTGAAATCCTTAGGTCGCTGGTTCGAATCCGGCTCGAAGGAGACTGACTTTTTTTTTTTTTAAGAAGCTATTTTTTAGTTGTTTGGTCGTTTTTAGGGTTCAACTTTTTCAAACGTCAAAGGGGGCCACGTTCGCCAAACTTTCTTTTGAAAATCAGTCTTTTGAAGGCCAATCAACACGCAGATCATTTTTCCTCCTCTGCACCAATCACATGTCTACATTCATATTTCGCCCCCTCTGATACGTCGAGACTGTATTGTTCTATTGTTAAGGCCCTTTAAAAGTTTTACTTTTTTATCTTCAAACGTCAAAGTTTAATAACTGTATTTCATCAAGCCTCGATTCCTCACAGGTATGAATATAGTGGATCTTGTCTACGTGAATTTGTCTAAAAAGTTTTTTCTTCAACAAAGTTTCCAACTTTGTCCCAATTAAAGTAATATTATTACTTTGTAATTCTGGTGAGATACTAAAAGTGTTCATTTCAGGCAATGAAGCTTGCAAGCTACTTGATTCATAAACATTTAGTAATTAAATATGCATTTTTTTTCTTTGTATTTACTTTAGTATAAATTGTGCTTTTTGTTGGAACGTTTATGCTCTACTTTACAAGTGCTGCTCTGAGTTTGTGTTTGTTTTTCTTGAAGTGGCAACCCAGATTGCAAACACAAGCAATACAAGGCTTCATAACATCCCGGATGTTTGCTCTCCTGGAGGCATTTGGAAAGTGCTCCGCTCTCAGCAGAAAACCTTAAAGACTTTGTTTTTATCATAATGGCGGACCTCTTCTGGGTGCAACTCCCCCCTGTGCTGCTATCTGCTGTGAGCAGTGTGCACAACCTTTGAGTTTGTTGATCAAAGCTGCTCAGACAGTCCTGTGACACAACTCTCATGTTTCCCAGGTGTGACTCCAGCCTGGACAGGTAGGTCCTGTTAAACTCCACAAAGACACTTGTGTTCAGCGGATTATTCCAACTCTCAACACGTAGACATCATAGCATCCTCAAACCTGCCAACATAATCCTCTATGATTACTCAGAGGGAGTGGAACTATTAATTTCTTACCTCACAGTTTAAGGTGTTTAACACTAACTAGTTAGGCCACTGTACTGAATTCCTCTGGAAATATTATGAATTACATCCAGGTTCTTGGATGTGATGTTGGAAGTATTTTCTCTGCCATGTTTGATAGTAATGTGAGGCGATATGTTAGATAAAACAACACATTTCCCTCAACATATAATTTTAAGAGTCATGCAGAAAAAATGGGTGGTGCTCAGGTTCAATGCTGAGTCAATTATCCCTGCTGTTGTAGAGATGTTAGACATGGTTCCTTTAGTTTACAACATGCATTACTTGATGCATAGTTAATGCTGATAATATATGTTGTTTTTTGTAAATGGAATATATTTTTATGCTAATAAATATGTTAGACTAAAATGGGATCATGTGAAACGAAAGCTTGTTGTTGGATTAGAGCAGGTTTGTTTCAGGTTGAGCTGGTGAATGATCACATGAATGTCTAAATGCTCAGTTAACAAACTGGTAGTACAGGAAACAACAAGAAGCAAAACAGAGAGTGACAAAATAGCTTTTTTACTGTGCTGTCATCAGTTATGTTCTGTGAAATGAGCCATTCGACTAAACTTTCTAAGAGTAAATGAAACAATCTCATATCCACTGCACCGTTCAGGCCTTGTGCCTCTGTGTTGTGCCGATTTCTCAGATCTTAAAAAATTGGGACATCCTCAAGTGCTTCAACCTCACATCAGGAAGTTCAGTCAATGCTGCTGTTTCAAACACATACTTTTATGAGCAATTACTACAATTTCTACCAATGTGAGATAAAGTAATGGATTGTTTGGAAAACTCAATCATCTGTCAATAAGGAATGGGCTTTAAAAAGCGATACAGGAACACTTACCAGGAAGAGAGACCATCATACAAGAGAAGAAGGTTGTAGTTTTATTATCAGTGTTCAATTTTATTCTTTGTCTTTTACATCTGAAAATTCAGGAATTTCAAAAAAATTCCATTATCTTTATTAGTTACTCATAAACAAAACATGAATCATGAAACAGACTTGTGAGTGGCTGAGGTAGTGAAAAAGGCAATAACAACTAAATTAAGCACATTGTGAAGGTGACAGCTGGTGTTAAGATAAATACAACACTAACGCACAGGGCCAAGTATACACAGAATGTTTTCTACAGATTCGCTACAGATATATTTGTGTATTTCATCTGCAAGATAGCCAGTTAAGTTCGTTTCAAGAATTAAGGTCATCACAGCTCATTAAATATACTCAATCAACAATTCAGGCCCATTTCCACACAATGAAATATAATTTTGGGTAAGAGAACACATAAGAAAAAAACAACAACGTTGCTTTGGCTTTCACTCGTGACGGACGCGCTTCCTAGGTGATGCCGGAGGGTCCAGGGAAAAGGCGGTAGGGGAGACAGGGCGGGACTCAGGGATGTACTCCGTCTTATACTTGTCAATGTAAGGTTTGGCTACGCTCCACACCTGAGTGAGAAAATACAAAGAAGGTCTTTTAAAAAAAAAAAAAAAAAAAAAGCTTAAAAAAAACACATTTCTACTCCACAGCTTGCAGTACTTGCCTTCTTGTCAAGTAGGAGACGGTGGACAGCTTCGATGTCCGGAGACATGAATCTATCTTTGATCCACGGTCTGTTTGCAGCAGGAGGAGAGGAGGAGAAAATGGAACAGTGGATAAATATTAACTATTTTGTACATCATTTCAGCGGGCTGAAAGTGGTGTACCTTGGCCGCGTCTGTTTGACTTACCTGACCACGCTGCGCACAAGTTCATAGACCTTCTCCAGCGGAGTGGTGGTACGAAGAGGGCGGAGGAACTCGATCCCCTGACAGGCAGCCAGCAGCTCTATGGCCAGAACTACGCACACAAAAACATCCTCTCAGGTTGTGACCAAGTATATTACATGATCGCAGGGTTAGGGAAGGCTTCCAATTTACCAGTGACGGACAACTTCAACAAATAGTTTACAACAAAGGACACATTAATATACTTGTGCAGCAAATTAGACACGTCAGACTGGATTATACAGTGTGAGGAGCCAGAACAAGTCGTGGATGGACAAGAAGAGCAATTAATTAGTGAATCACGAATAGAGCTAAACATTACAATTAAAGTTTGATTTAAATTGAGACGCACATGACTGAATATTGTACCTTAAATTAACAGGAAACCACTAAAATGTAGGTTGGCTCTGGACTCAACTTATCAATTCCTTTGGTGTACAATTATAAAGTCACATCCCTGAATTTGTTCTCTGTGATCCCATCAAACATTACGATAATTTGATGTTTTGCTGTGAATATTGGTGTTCTTTTTCATGAGGTTTCTTAGCAATATAAATAATATAATGTACATGGTTTCATCCTGAGTTGATGTTGAGTGCAGTTACATGTTCTATGATGCTGATCCGATTCAAAGTGTGTCATGTAAACACTTCTATCTGATTAGATAAGAGCTATCCGATTAGAAATACTGTATGTACAGACCAGAGGAAGTGGCGTAACACTGTTTATGATTGCTTTCCACACTCTGTAACATCACATCAGTACTTTGTTTTTTCTTTTTTTTTTTAACGATGGTGGCAAATCACAAACAATCGATGCTGCTACATCACATCTTCCTAATGAAGAAGAGGAAAATGTTTCTTTAGTGTTGCAGTTTCAAACACAATCTAGCAAATCTATATTCAACACTTTTATTCTTCTTTGGGTAAAACTGGATGTGGGATAATATATGCATGTCACAAACAGCCAAAGTCGGATTGCAAAGCATGATGGGATTGACCCACTGAATTAATCAGGTGATACTGTTGATGATCATTTATTCACTTTATTCCTGTTGTGAGTCAATCTCCTCCCCTATCATTCCATCAGGATGACAAACAGGGACCATGTGAATGCAGCTACTAATCATCTTCACCTAAAATTAACAAGTCAGCCACTCTGAACTCTGGGAATTGCTTCAAGAATGTTTTACTCTCGATGACATGATGTGGACTGAACTACATCCTGCAGCAGATTGTGAACTCGGGACTTAATTCCCTTCTCCAAGCTGTCCATGTTTTTTCGTTTGTTGGGGGACACTTTTAAGTGTAACTACACTAAAAGCGTTACTGTTGTTTAGCATGTACATTTCTGTATCTGTGCCTCAAAATCAGCGCAAAAAAAACAACATTGCCATGACGTAATCATGCAACGTGTTTTAAAAGAAACTTACCTTGCTCCACATGCTCTATGACCCTCAAGGCTTTCCTTGCAGCCCAGCCCCCCATAGAGACATGGTCCTCTGTGGCAGCACTCGTGGACAAAGAGTCCACAGATGACGGGTGGCACAAAACTTTATTTTCTGAAACTGAACACAGCAGAAGATTACAGCTTTAACTTATTGTTCAGATGCTGCAATATTGTACTGAAACACCCATCCGATGTGTTGATGAGATCCAGCGTGGATCAGTGACCTGAACCACTAACCTAAAGATGCAGCGGTACAGTGAGCAATCATGAATCCTGAGTTGAGTCCCCCCTCATTGACGAGGAAGGCAGGCAGCTCGCTCAGCGACGGGTTGCACAGCCTCTCAATTCTCCTCTCACTGATCGAGGCCAGCTCGTGGACTGCAATGGCTAAAAAGTCCAGAGCCTGCAAGAAAAGACACGATGGCAAATGAGAGAAGACTGAAATCCAGTATACAGCAAACATGACAACGTTTAATCAGTCACGAACCTTCGCTGGGTACTCGCCATGAAAATTCCCGCCGGAAATCGTCTCACCTCTGTCTGCAAAAACCATCTAGTGTGGCCATTAAAGAAATAATCCAACAGTGATATATAACAAGACCAGTGGCAGAGTCCATTTTTAACCACAAATGTAGATGCTAAAAGAGAAAATCTCCCCTCATCAGATCTTTCTCTACTGGCCAGAGAAGGATACAGGGTTGTCAGTGGCACTATTGATTTCTGTGTTGATGATGTTCTGCACAAACTGGATGGTGTCGTTGGCGATCCCGTGGACCTGCGTACAGACAGAAATGTTAATGTTCACAAGCGACTCCAACTCCAGTGCCATGCCGTCACCTGACAGTCCACCAGAGTTTTCTCTTTTTCTACAGAGCAGGAGAAGGATGGCGACATGATGTGGGAGGAACACGTAATTTTTGGACATATAAATTAACTTGACTCAATTTGAGGTTACCTGAGGACAGCACCGCAGAGTGTAGGCATCCTGGACTCTGTCACAGAACCGGTGGCTCTCTGGAAAAACACGCCAACGCCACATGACACATTAAATACCACATGCCAAAGGGTTTCTATGCAGGCCTGATATCCATGGAAGCTATACTTTATTAATCTCTGGGGTCTGCCTAACTATTAATGCAGTGTGGGCAACTGATCAAGGGCTGCACTGCTTATCATATGAGAATCTGGAAAACTTGTCAAGCAGAGAGAAAAACAGAAACATCATTGCAGTTTAACCGCCGGAATCTGGATGATGCTTCCGACCTGCAATCTGGGACGGGTGGTGATCAGAGTCCAGCAGAGCCCGGAAACGAAGTGCCACCTCAACCTGTCCCGCATGGGGTCGCAGCGCATGGATGTCTACGGGGAAATCCACAAAACCAGAAAGGATAAAGGACAGTCTTTAAGTTATAAGCAAAAGTATTTTTCTTGATATTTCCTTGTTTTGTGTGCTTTCATTGCTGCTGCTTACCACTGTCAAAGGCCTTGGTCGTTCCCTTCAATAAGTCCAGGGTGAGAGCAGCGATAATGTCTGCCTGCCAAGCAATTGCCAGTGCTCGCTCCACAGCCTCGGCCCCCAGAGAGGTGATCATCTGGGTCCCGTTAATCAGAGCAAGACCCTGGGACCGAACACCGCAGAGGGAGGGACTTCAACAAACTAACTTCAATCGAACGATGTACTGAAGGACTAGTCTGACTTTCTTCTTCTTTTCATTTTTTATTAACTTTATACTTTATATGCCACTAGATTCATTGTTAAACTTCAAATAATGGCTCAGGATTTCATTTGAATCAATCAAGCATTGATATAAACCTGACATGGGAATGTTACAAGACAAAACAACAGAGCCTCTTGTCAGATCATAGGATACTACTTTACAAACAGTACGGACTAAAAGTAATTACTTGCATTCAATTGAAATGTTCTTTTTATTTGCTGTCGTGATATTTAAGGCTGAGCTCTGTGACCAATTTAATAAACAGATGTTTTTGTCCAGCACTGATTGGCCCAAGCACATCTGTCACAAATGACAATCGATGTAAAACCAATAGTTGTTTGTTTTTTTGTCACAATTATGGAGACAACATTAAAACTTATGAGTGGTAATAAATCACTTTGACTAATGGAGAACACCAATCAATGGCTATTTGATAGTTTCAATGAAGATTTTCTAAAATTGACCTCACTATTTTTTCAATTACTTTAAACCTAATTTGGCACAGATACTTCATGAAAACTTCCTCTGAGAAAGTAGTTATTTATTACATGTAGAGAGCTACAAGTTTGTCAACATGTAGTTTTACTATATATCTATAATCAAAATGTTTTTCCTGTGTATGAAGCTGATAGGATAATGTGGACTCTAGGGACACGTGTTTGGTATTACCTCTTTAGGCTTTAGAACTATTGGCTTCAGTCCATGGGCCTCCAGGACCTGACCAGGAACAAAACAAGAGAAAAAGTCAAAAGCCAGGGATCATCCAAGAGCTAACATGTTTTCCTTTTTGACTCTGCACTCTTTCACTCTCAGCATAAAATACGCATTTACTATACTATCAAGCAGATGTTTTGTTTTGCAACTAGAAAAGTCACTCCGGCTTACATATTTGGCATCTGCCCAGCCACTCTTAGGAGACCACATCTTTCCCTCCCCCATCAGTCCCAGGGCCAGGTGAGAGAGAGGTGCCAGGTCTCCGCTAGCACCCACTGTTCCCTTCTCAGGGACAAACGAGAGACAGGAAGCTTGCAGGGGCAAAATATCACAGAAATGACCAGGATCAGTCATGGGACAGAGACTCAAGTATTGATTTGTAAAGAAAGTTATCAGTTTGATGAAAGCTGATATCCTCATCACCAAAAGTAAACTGATGATGATAGGACTATCTGAAACTCACCATTGAAAGCCTGGATCATGGCATGAAGCGTTTCCAGAGAAATACCGCTGTGCCCTTTGGCCAGAACATTGATCCTCAGAGCGAGCAGCATGCGAGTCCTCTCAGGGCTGAGTGGGTTTCCCACACCTACACAGCACAACACAATTCTGATCACAAATCCTAACACACAAGAACCCAGACAGCCTGAACATGTTAAAATGGGACAGAAAGCCTCATAAAAAGTTTGATCACCTGCCGAGTGTGACCGCACCAAGTTTTCCTGGAGCTCTCTGTCGATTAAAAAGTGAACAGCCAACAGTTAGCACAGAAAAGACTCATTCTATTTACAAAGATAATAAATAAGCTATGAAATTAATTTTGTACTTAAGCTTGCTGACAGGAATGACAGTTCGGGCAAACTTTCCAAAGCCTGTAGTGATTCCATAGACAACTGCAGGAAGATGAGAAAAACAAACAAAAGTCTACAGTAACTGATTTAAACAACTTTCTTGTATTTATTTAATACTTAAGTGTACATTAACCTTTGTTTTCTTTGACAATGGTGTCCAAAAGCTCTCTGGATTCCACAACTTTTCTTTCAGCGTCAGGGGTCAGCTAGAAATGTACACAAAGTGTGCAACTAGGTCAATGAACTGTCAACTATTACCAAACATCAGACATGACAACAAGCATTGTGTTGATCATTACCTTTATTTTATAGAGTCCTTTCCCTAGGTTTACCAGATCTGCTGAAGTCAAGCTGTTGCCATCCATGGAAAGAAACTGCACAGGGAGACGAGTATTACACTAACAGTGTCAATACAATGTTATCTAAAATTTAGCAAGAAATTCACTTACTTGTCCAGGTTCCCTGTATGCTGCTGTGCTGTTTCACATAGTTCAGTTCAGTAAATCAATGGCAAAACGTAAGAACACTTTCATAAGACATTATTAAATAAGTCACCAGTTAGCGTTTTGCCACTCGGCTGTAAGCATGCAACGTCAAGAACAATGAGTTAAACCGTCTCCTGGTTATTAGGGACTTATCCAATCTGTGTTTGATGTTTAAGGATACAGGTGAGACACTCCAGGCTCAAACGGGATGAAATCAGGAGACATGGTGTCTCCTTCAATAGCTGAAAATACATAAAAAATTACTCTCAGTAGGCACAAAAAGTAACTTTTACAGCAGATGCGTAATTACGCAGACTTTGAGTTCAACTGACAGAGAGGGAGAGCTGAAGGGGGGAAACATACTCATTAAATGTGATTTTTCTTTTCTTTTCTTTTCTTTTTCACTTTTTGTAGATTTCAAGCAAAAAGTCATTACCGAGCTCCACGAAGTCATTGTCCTCTAGTACATCCTCAATGATGTCATCCACGTCCAGCAAACCCAAACCCTGACACCGGCGCACTACGAAGCGCGTCTCCTTCACGGCCAAAATTCCACCATTGTCAGGTTTGTTCTTCACGTAGCGTTTAAGCGCCTCTTCTCCGAGCCAGCGGATAGGATTAGAGGTGTCCCGGCAGGGCACTGCCAGCCACTCATCTCGGATGTGCACTGTGAATCGAGGCATTGCGCGTGTAGCGGGACTCAGCTGCAGTGAGCGAAGCGCGCCGCTCTCCAAGGTACCACCTTCAGCCGCATATGAGCGGGCCGCCAATCAGACGCAGCCGGTGAGCCACGCCTCGCCAGTTGGGATCGTTGACCCCCGCAGGTCCGTGGCACATATTTTTTGAGGAAAATCGATCCTTTGAATTCACGTGATGCCACAAAAACGCACTGGCGACACCAAATAGGGAAAACGCTCTGTGGTTTGAATAAGTTCAGTCAATGACGTTTTGCGGCACTTTTCACCTCTGGCATTGTTTTGCTTGTTGGTAGCCGTCCAACCCATCTTCACTTTAAATATAATAATCAAGTCAATACTCAATTGCATCAAAATGAGTGTAGAGACATACTGTGATAGCAGGCAATTAATACAAATTGAAAAGTAAAAGCTGATTGTGGAAATATCACACATCTTTATCCAACTTAAGGTTGTGCACCTTCAAGGACCCGGACAAGTCGCCAGAAAAAAAATTCACATATACGGTCCATTTAGTAGCAGCTCTGCCTCTCACACTTGCTACTCACAAACCAATAATGACCAATAATGCAATATCTGCCAATAATGCTATAATAACACCTCATAATATAAGAACTTGCCAGCAGTGTAAGTTGATCCATTATAACATTGTACCAGTAATGTAATAACTTATTGCACAATTGAAGTAGCATTAAAAACATAATAAGCCATAAATAGAGCATCAGTTCTTGAAAATAGAAGCCTTTTTTCCAGGTCTTGTGCAGTCTGCTTATGAAAAAAAGATACAGTGGATGGGAAAATTATCATTCTTTCACTGAGTATTCTCAAACATTCTCACAGCCTGATTGTAGAATACATCTCTTACTATTTGTATTACATTATTGACAAG
The DNA here is from genome assembly GCA_900302745.1 of Parablennius parvicornis. Taxonomy (NCBI): domain Eukaryota; kingdom Metazoa; phylum Chordata; class Actinopteri; order Blenniiformes; family Blenniidae; genus Parablennius; species Parablennius parvicornis. The sequence continues at coordinate 12,184 of OMNM01012423.1, read as the reverse complement.
TTACTACAATCAGATTGGCCTAAACCAGGGGTTGGCAACCCGTGGCTCCTGAGTCGCGTTCCATCACACTATTTGTGCTGGGACGGGTTTTCGTGTAGTCCCAAAGAGAAAGTTATGGATGTTACAGAGAAAAACCACGACCAACAGCTACAATATTTCGTCACCCCTCCGTTAAGGTACCTCGCACCGCGGAACTGGTCTGTAAGGAGGAGCAACATCGCAGTCGTCTGCTGATTGGTCATAATGGTCGTCACTCTCGACTTGCCCACAATATTTAAAGTATTTTATCGGATGTAAACCCTCCTGATGTTATTTACATGCGCTGAATTGCACTCAAGGGTTGTTTTGTTAATTGGTTTATTGAAACATCGGGGCGCGACACATCATAGCTGTGTTTGAACAAAGTGCAGACGCTCCTCTCAGTAACGGGAGAGGAGATTCAGCAGGAGCAGGACGCTGCTGTTCACAATGAGAAAGTTTAAGCTGTGTCACAGAGAACACAGAAAACGAGGCTCACTGTTTTAATCAGACAGCTGAGGAGTCGTGGCCGAATTAAGCTGTCCGGTGCCGGCCACTTCCGCTTTCTTTGCGATGCGTCCCTGCCTCGTTAACAACCCCGCCTACATTTTAACCGTACTTTCTGTGGTGGGATCGTGCGACAGAGTTTGGCCTGGATGCACTTTGCCGTATCGTAACCTCCTGCCCCGCTCCGAGTCGTTCTGCGCAGTGGAACTGCGGTGTTTGAGCCCTCTGCTGCAGCTTCTTGAGACTCAGTCCCACTTCAGT
>OMNM01012412.1:3857-27987 GCA_900302745.1 Parablennius parvicornis | reverse complement strand
CCCCCAGATTACAATCTGCCAATATCTATCTGACCCAATTCAAGTACAACTGTAAGGACATCACCCTTCGGCCTTTTTTGCGTTTCATTGTTAGAAAAACATTCTATTTCCTGCGGCCACTCGATGTCTCTGTCAGATGAATGTCAACTTATGCTGTTGTGAGCATTTGCTGACAGAACCGATGCCATTGTTTATCTTAGGAGGACAATTTCCTCAGGCAGCGCTCTGCTGTCCGTGCTTGAGTTTACTTGCTGTAGTAACCGAGAAAAATGGTAAGGAGCAGTAAATTCCTGGCTTCGGGCCTCAAAATGTCTCATCTACCACAAGAGGAGGTAAACATTGATTCCATATTTTCATAATATTTTTCCCTCGAGCAATTCTGTAAGGCTTGTTTTAATAAAAATGACATGCTGAATATAAGACCGCATGACTTAATATGCATTATTAAGATGGACATTGTTTGTGTCTTTTCTCCGGCTCCTCTTTCGTCAGCCTCTCTCTCCCCCTTCTGCCCACTTTTCTCATTGTTCACTTTCTACATTCATCTCTCTGCACTGTGTCTCATCTATTTTCCTTCCATCTCGTCCTCTTTTTTTTTCACCCTGCCACCCTCTCTTTTCTCCTCCTGCCTCCATCTCCACCTTCTCATCACTCATTCTGTTTCCTCTTCCATCACCCTCTACGGACTCCCTCCCCTCTCATCCTTCATCCCCTGCTTGCCCCTCACTCTGCTCTTTCTGCATTAAATCCTTCATTCATTCAGCATGCCTTTAAGTGAAACACAACTCCCTCCACGGTTTCCTTATGCATGAAGCATCCCTCACACATATGTCCCACTCCTACTGCTCTCTTTCATCACTCTCTGTGTCCTCTCCGTCTTTTTCACCCGCTCTTGTCTCACTGTGACTTCTGTGGCTTCATTTCTGCAAGCTGGTATGTGTGTGAGTGTGTGTGGGTCTACTTGATTTGTAGCTTTGTTGTGTGTGCATCGGGGTGATGTTTTGACATTCATAACATCCTTCATTGCATTCATTTAGGAACCACTACATCCGGTTACATGTTGAGATACTGTTGGTGCTGCATCCAGTCTGTGAAGAGGAGTGCAGTGTCTGAGGTTCCTCAGCAGGACTGTTGCAGTTCATTCAAAGTTAGACAGATTTAGTGATGCAGCTTTCATCAATCTGAATATCAAGTAAAGAGCGGCAATGGTAACTTTAGGACTGCTTTCCATTCATTATTGTCATTATTATTATTCCTGAACAGGTTGCCTTGAGCCTACTGCAGGCTCATCGCAACACGCAACACTCAACACGCAACACTCAACACGCAACACGTAACGCAACACAATGCAACACATACGCAATGCACACGCAACTCACACACGCACGCAATGCAGCACGCAATGTACACACAACAGACGCACGCATGCACGCAGCATTTTACACACACGCAAAAAATACATGCATAAAGAACGTATGAGAAAATCCGCACATCTGAACAAAGAAATCTCACATCTCGGGGAAAATATGCAGACTCAATAATAGTCCAAGCCTGCAACTAATCCGGGTTCTTCTCTTGTAGCCGTACCAGCCATAACAGCATATAAGTATGTGCCCCAGGGAAGTATTTCTTGAAAATGTATACCGTGATTTAATGCCTGATTTATTGCCTGCCACTTGTTATCAATGATTCATTTTCAGTGGGGAAAAATTTATTTGCGTGATTTTCTGCAGTGCTAAATTTGCAAAATTCAGCTCATACTGTATGCATGCAGGCAGAGAAATAGCATACACATAGCATTCACAACATACAGTGATGCTTTCTAGTTCACCTGTATAAATGTCCAACTCCAACATTCATCTTTCCCATGACTGCAAGAATCAGTTTTGAGGAGTAATACTTTCCTTTTATTTACAACACAAATGCAAAATTCAAAGTTGATATATTTGGAAACAGAAACTCCACAAATATTACATCTGCAGTTCAGAAAGATTAAATAATTTTTGAGTTCATATCAGCTTTCACATTTTCTATTACATATTCTTAGTGACTGAAAGTGACTTTCAGGACTTCAATCAGTAAAAAAAAAAGTTTTTGGCAAGACAAGTTAATTAAAAACGGTCTGCAATGTATTTTCAGTCCAAGTTCGCTCTGAAACAGAACTTTGAAGACTTGCACATAAAACATATTTATTTCTGTACTTTCACTTTTACAACCTCATCAGTCATTATTCGGGATATGAGCGAGTTGTCTACACAATTAAATGTCTGCTGTCATTTCTACTTGGCAATAAGATTAGTTAGTTAAAACACTTTGGACCTGATTGACTAAGATCCTGTATAAAGTGAGTTAAACTGCATCGTCATGTATTGTGCATTCAGTTTTGCATGCATTATTCGGGCCTGTTTAGATATGAAAATCTTTCAGTTTGTCTGCTTGTATGTTCTCTATGGAGTGAATTTAATGGAGCACTGAGCCTGCATAAACACAAAATGAACTGAAATAAAGAGTTACATGTGTTAGCGCAGAAAGCTATCTAACCTATTGGAGCATTACAGCAGATGCTGTAAATCTGAATTTAGCTCAAAAAGAAAAAAAAAACGTGAAAAGATGATTTGTCAGAAAGGCAAATATACATTTTGAACTGATTTAATTAAAATTTGAAGTTAAAGAACATTGTATGATTGATTTATTTGAGAGGAAATCTCTTATTTACACATCCAGAATAACATTTGGAGTGTCTGACCACCAAACAACTACTCATTGGAGCTTTGCTTGAAACATCTGGCACCTCAGCAGCTTAATTCAGTATATTTCCTGTTCATCTGTGTGGTTTGACGTTAGTAACAAAATAAAAATAATCTACAAAAAGGAGGGGGGCATGTCAGTTCCACTCTGCGGAGGATTACAACACCATTTAATTACACTTAATCCTTTATCATTTGCACAGATTTAAAACGTACTTACAGAAAGAAAAAAAAACTGAACCCCATGACCTCTTCGAGTCCAAATTAACACAACAACAAAATGTCTTTTTTAGTGGATTCACAGCTTTGTTTGGCATTTTGAAGCTGAATCACTGCACGTGGGTCTGGAGCAGCAGCTCACAGGAGTTGTCAGTGCAGCAGCCCACACAGTGAAGAGTGGAGCTATAACGGCTTGATTCCAACAGCCCGTGATTTCTCCAGAGGTCTGAAGCACTGACTGGGGGACATTTCCTCCACAAGCACAGGACTCTTTCAAAACTGAAGACGCATTTGATATTTCAAAGCCTCTCTCGAATAAGAGGATCAAATCTTTAACAGAATATTAACCTTGATTCTTCTTGTCCTTTATCTCACCTGCATTTCTGTCTTTTTTTTTTTTTTTTTTTTTTTTACCTTTCCATCTAAAGTTCAGCCCTCATGAGATTCCACTCGCTGTCTGTCCTCTATTAATCTTTGAGACACTTCTCCCCCACGGGATGCTGTGTTATGCCTCTCACATGCACTTCCTACCTGTCATTTATCCCCCTCCTCATGGCTTTTGGCCTCTCTTTTCCTTGCTGACATTATGCCCATCAGAGCATTGTGACAGTGTTCTCACCCTCTGCAGGACAGCGGCCATTTGTTATGGCTAGAGACTTCCCACTTCTGTCTCTCTCTCTCTCCCCTTTAAACACACACACAGACAATTGCACACACAACAAGCTCCCACAATAGCAACCATCTCCCTGACCTTATCTCCTCTGCACAACTCTCTGTGGAACTAATGTCAGCGACAACACATTTCAGCACAGGCCCTGTTCACCCCAGCAGCTGTCTCATATAGAGCTTCATGTTATCCTCTGCATTAACACATCTCAATGTCAATTACTGAAAAGACCACACAGAGGGTAAAAGATGATATACAAGGTTTGTTTTATAGTTGGAGGGACTTAGACGTATACCTTTCCACCCCTGGCTTTACTTGTTATCTTGCATTCCTATGGTATTACTGCAGTTCACTATGAAATCAACAGAAGAGAGAGAGAAGATGCATTGAGTCACTAATCTTTAAGCAAAAAGCTTTCAAAGACAAATCTGGGAATATAAACCCACAAAACAAGTGAAAGAGAAAAGGTAAGTCTTTCACTGGTTTGTCAGATATTGCCAGCAGCTCGCTGGTAGTTTACTGGGGAATCCAAGTATGATTGACAAGAACATGACTTAACGTGGTAACTCAATAAATTACTCTGACTAAGATGCTGTCTTTAGTGGGACAGTGGTACACAGCGAGATCTTTGTCTGCCTGGATATTCTTACAATAATCTATATGCTATAGGTTAATTTATATCTTTTTTGTAAATCTGCAGTTTCTTCTTCTTTTTTTTTTTTATTTGCGTTAGTCCCAGACCTTATCCAAATGTTGCCCTGCTTTTTGCCCCTTGTTATCCAACAAAGGCTTAAAGTTAATTAAAAAAAAAGATAGATGAATGGATGTGACCTTTCCTTTTCCAAGATCAAAAAAGACAAGGCTTTATTAATCCCACAGGGATTAATTCCCACATCACAGCTGGTTTACAATTATAGGTACTGATATTAAAATATAATAATAAGCATTCCCAATATTATATACCCCTTAATCCTGTGCAGTCATGAGTGTGAGTCATGTGTGTGAGTCATGGGCTACTGGTGCCAATCCCACTTTACTATGGGTGAGGTCAGGGTAGAGCCTGGACAGGTTTCTATTCCATCACATGGCAAACACAGAGACACATCCACACAGGGAGAACATGCAAACTCCACTCAGAATGGTCCATATTCGAACCAACAACATTGACACTATGAGGCGATTATTCCGTTTACTTGAAGGATTTAGACAGCGTTAAAGGAAATTGATATGTTAGATATGAGTTAAGACAGTAATGAGTTATGACAAGACTGCACACGTTCAGGTTAAAGTCACTGAAATTCCAAATCATTATGTAACAATAATATTTTTGCATTCTGGTGGTGAGAAACATAAGTGAGAGAGAGAGAATATTGATAATGTCTTTGGTGCAAGCGGATGCAATATGCACATGGAGGCAGTTTGCCGTATTGCATTTGATACTAGATGATCATTGTATTGACAGACTAATGTTTGTCTTCGACTTTGCAGCACAATTGAGTGGTTTCTAACCGATTAAACATCTGGCTTTATTTGCAGGATTACCGTTGTGCTTTTTGTGTTACGCTGACGTTAATGTTTGTGCTGACAACTCGACAGATGTTCAATAATTAAGAAATAAAAGTAGAATTGTGCACAATGTATTGTTTGTTCTCTTGTTAGCAGCGTTAAGGTTTGGTCACATGTAGCTATGCACAAAATTTTATATGAAAAAAATCCATGGTAAATTTTAACACGTCACAAACAGCACCAGCGATCCTTCAGACTGTGCAGTACAGTATGCACTGGGGAATTTTGGCCATCCCAGACTGATTCAGTGCAACAAAGGCAATATCTTCAACTGTGGCTTACGACCTGTGGTCATGTTGAACAGGGCGGTGGATTTGCAGAACAGCAAACAAGTGCAGACAGCGTGAGTGCATCTTCAAATCGTGTTGGAAATTTCATGACTGCTGGATTACTACCCCACAGAATCTAGCTATTGATACAAGTTGCTGCTGCTTACGACCAATAGAGATGCTGCAGTGGTGTACCTACAATATCATGAAAACAATGTGATTTTGTATTTGGTTTATTTGATTGCCTGAAGGCGCCTGTAGCGTACATAGATGTCATCCAAGGTGACATTATTTCTCTATTGGATTTTACTTATAGAAATGATTTTATTGTTTCAGCAGGATCAAAAGCTTTTTACATTGTCGATGCCAAGGCGCTTAGTTGGCATTGCTATCAATTTGGGGTTTTCTCAATGTCAATTCAATACATAGATTTGGAGAAATAGAGGATCAAACCACCATCAAATCACCTCTGATTCATTGTGCAGTCAAACTTGAAATCTTCGTCACACAGTGTAGTAAGCAATAAAGTTTATAGTGTCCCTGACATTGAATTGAATGACATAGTATAAACGATGGATGGAAAGCTAAAATTACAGAGACCGTAGGAGCTTTTAGGGAACTTCCAAAAATCGCAAATTTGAAGAAATATGTTAATTTCTGAATAATTTCTGACATTTTCCCTAAACAGATTTCACTGAATATAGAAAAAAAAATAGTAACTGCTTCTAAATGCATTTTGAATTGAACAATATGTTAACCAGACATATTCTTGATGAGCACCAAACTGGGTATTCCAGCATCTTTTTTTTTTTTTTTTTTTACCAGCAGTGGATCAAATCACAGAGGTCAGCCTTTGCTCCCAGCATGCATCAGTAAGCCTTGGCCCCACACAGACTCATTACTGGTAGATCCTTTCAAAAGCTAGTTTTTGGAGACACATTCATCAAGCACTCACAGATAATCCGAGTTAAACCTAATTCATTCCTTCTGCTCACCTTCTTTTCTTGTTTGTTGCACATTGACTTGTTGGAGGACAAACTATTCACCTGCTGCCAAACACATCCTATAATCGTTATTATTGACATCAAATATCAGATGACATAATGCTTTGGTTAATGAGTTTGCATGCATAACAGTTCATTAACATGAATTTATGGACATAAAGTTAGTTCTTTCGACTAAATTAGTTGCTATCGTTACCATTTTGGTTGTCACAATTTTGCAAGATAACCGTCAGGAGTAATGATTTGCCTCATTCTGCAGTTGCTTATTTCGGAACTATATAATGAGTAACCATTGGCTGTGTGATGCTGTATTGTCTGTTGAGTTTTACAATCTTGTTGACAGGCTCCTGTCCACCCACGGTTTTCTACTGACCGATGACTGTGCTGTGGGACAGCTGCTGGATGCGTCAACACAGGGTCACTGTGCACGCCACCATTGTGAAGCATGACTGTGTCTCTTTATTGTTGGACAAGAGAAAGCTTCTCCAGTTTATGAATTATGAATGTGTTTTTTTTTCTACTTGCGTATCAGATAAAGCTTCTGACTTTTCACCATCTTCAGTGAGTAATACAAAGATTTCTTCTTGTACACGACTCCCACACGGCTCCATCAATGGTATAGAGAAAGCATGCACACTCTGCTGCCCACTGCTCGATTGTTACCTTCAGGAAGTTCAGTTTAAAAGTGGGTTTTCATTCTTGACGATGCTCCCTCGTGTTACGGTCTAACTTTCTATACCTTGTACGTCATAACGAGTGTGTTGCTAACCATTCATCTTGTTCCTTTCCATTCCTCTTGAGCTTCTTCTCCCTTGATGATTCTGCAATGATCCAACTTGATCCAGATGGTTTGGTTAGAAAGGGTGAAAAGATTCTGTCTATCAATCAACTTCACCTTGCAGAAAGTCTTTGAAAAAAAATTTGCACCACTGAACACCTTCCCTCAGAGGTGCTGCACTGACCTTGCCTTTGCTAATAAAGCTTAAAGCTCCAAAGAAGAAGAACTGAACTGAGGAGGAAAAGAGCAGGCAGCAAAGACAGACAGAAGAGAAAAAAAAATGAGGGGGTGTGGCTGAAGCGGCAGACTGTTGGCCTTCACCCGAAAGACTGCTCATCAAGCACAGTGTTCACGAGTCATGGGTTATTAAAGCACTTGTATTACGTGACACCACCATCCATTATTAGGCTGTGCACCTGTCACCTGAGAGGTGGATGGATGCACACGTGCACAGGGTAAAGGATGTAGTGTGCTGTTTAATTTGCAAGAATCCTTGATAGCAGCCAAATAGCCTCCAACGCTCCAAACACACACCATTAGCTGACTCTTATGACACTCAGCTCTATTTAATGGATACTATAACATGAACATGGGCAGTTTTCCTCCATATATGAGGCGGATGTTTAAGCTGCTCGTAGCCCACAAAGAGCTCATGCACAGATGCCCTAATGGAGAAAAATGAAAGGGGGAAGGTGAGCACAAGGGAGAGAACAAAAGAAAGAGAGGGATGTATGAAAGGAGAGTGGGTGGTAATGTGGTACAGAGGGATAAAGCAGAGAGGGATTACAAGATAAGTTGATGAGGAAAAGATGGGGTGACATCTGAAGCATGGCGAACCCTTCACACCTCATATGTCTCTATTCTGCAACTGTCAGGATATATATACATATATATATATAAATATATATAACAGTGCCATCTCTAGTGGTGAAACCGTTACCTTTATTCCTCACAGGTGATGTCCTCTTAGTTATTGTTTTACACTTTTCAAGGTCAACCCTTCTGCCGAAGTGATAAGAACATATCTGTCTGCACAATTTGTGCCTCTTGACTTTAGCTCGGAAAATATGAAGTGATGTTCACTCCTAACTCTGTGGTTGTCGGCCACTCTGCCACATGTGTCCTATTTCCTGCATGGACTCCAGCCAAAAGCGACTGAAAGACAGGTCAAGTTATTGTTGTGCAAACGTTGCATTTAGAGGATGCATAAGAGGCAAGTGTCATCCACCAAATATGTAAATATTGACTGAATTGCTGGATTATGTCACGAATTGGACTCCACTGTGCCGAAAAATATAGAGCAAACCAACACAATCCAGTGTCATCAATGGAGTTAGAAATGCGATTGTATAAGAGGAGGAGGTTATGTGTTGTTTGGTGCAACAAAACAAACAATCCGAGGAGGTGCCTCAGACAGATGGTTAAAAAATACTATTTCAAGCTGGGTTTTGAATTAAAACCAGCCATGCAAGGTCATCACAAATACAGTAAAAGCATATGATGTAATACTGCTTCACAAACTGTTGTAATGTGCTCAACCCAGACTCTCAGTGACATAAGTCACACTGACCTCTTCTATCGCAGGTAACCAAGGAGGGCTGGGTGGGAAATACATCCTTTCTTATAATCCTTAATTGCAATTTTGAATCTATGTAATGCAGAGCTGTCACCTCTGGCAAATTAAAAGAAGAAAGAAGGTAATAACTTTAAACTTATGCCAGACACTATTTGAATTACACTGGTTCTTTAAAACTAAAATGTATTGTTGTCACTAGCTGATCCATCATATTAAATTACATTTACTAACAGGCATAAGTTAAGAACTTGTAGTAAGTCTCAGAAACCTTAAATAATTATTATGGTCTTGCTTTGTTTTTTATTACATCCTCATATTTATGACATAAATTTTCTCTGAAAACATCTGGTTGTGAAGCTTGAAAAAAAAACCCACATCTTAACCTTAAAACAATGTTTTAACCCTCAAATTGTTCTTTAAAGCTGTGGAGATGGAGAACAATGGAGAAATGTTCTTACAGCACTTTAGATTTAGAAAACAATTTAGTAGCTGCTTGAGACGCAAACGAACACGGGCATAAAAGCAAGAAATACAGACTCAAAGATACACATAAATAACGAAAGAGTTTTTTTGTTCCATTTCCAGCTTGTTAGTTTCTTTCTTCCAGGATTTTTTTTTTTAATGGTCATAGAAACTTGAGAACCTCTCCTGCAAAACGGAGCTCCAGTGCACACACTCAACTAAACAAACACTTATTGTACTGTTCAAATGAACTTCTTTGTTTGTGCTACAAAATGTAATAAAAACAATTTAAAGGTTGTTGAGTCACTTTCGTTTTTCATTGTCGCACGCACACACACACAAAAAGAGAAAAACGAGAAAAACGATCTACTTTTATTACCACAAATCTGTGGGGGTATGTTTTTTTTCTTCCATTTTTCAGAGAAAAATCAATGACAAGGTTTTGAAAATATGAAGATCATAAAGTTAAATTGAAAAGGAAATTGTGAAAACATTCACTGCAGAATTGATTTTGACTGCTGGCTGTTTGTGTGAATGCAATACGATGACATGTAGGCATTTAATTGACTTCACGTATGATGCGTTTGAGCTGCGGTGTGAAATCACAACACCCGCGTGTGATTTCGCAGCCCCTCTGGGCAGATTGTGATTCTCATGTGCTGGACACCTGCTGCGGCGTATAATACCTCAGGAAGCAGAGCAGCTGTCCTCTGTGTTTGTATACATGTGTGTGTTTTCCATGCGACTGTCGCAGCTGTTTTATCTTCTGTGTGTAACTCAAATTGATGTTTCTGGACTGTGTTTTTGCCGGTGTCATTCTTCACCTGTCCACCAGGTGTCCTCTCCATCTTATACTCTGTTGTGCACCTGTGGTTTATTTATGATCCGCTTTAATCTGCAACCTGCCTCACAAACTGCTCAGCACCACAAATTGTCTGCAAGTGTCTTTCTCATTGTAGGTTGGAAAAATATTGATTTTTCAGAAAAATACACTTGTTTGGAGGTTATTACTGAATTTGCTCAGGCAAATATGTACAGTACGTGTGCAGGGTGGTGTGATGTATTATAGAGATGCTTAAAGCAACATTACTTTTTACATTGCAAACGATATAGAAATATCTTGGTTTTCGATATAGATATTGAAAGAAAATGTTCTTCAAGAGCATCTATAATAAATGGATCAATAAACTAGTTTCATTATCAATAATAGAATTATACCTTTGATTCTTGCAGGTGGTTTTCCTAATCTTCTTGTGAAAGGTGTATAATCTGTCTATTTCTAGAATGACTTACGAGAAGCTAAACTAATCTAAATTCCCCTCAACCTTATTAAATGGATTTCTACTACATTTCTCCTTGACTGAACCACACGGTGTGGACACTTCAGCTAATATGCCACTGTACCAATACAATAATAAACCCATGTGCATGTTAGTAAAAGAATAAAAGTTAGTGTGGCCATATTTTCATCAATAAAAAAAAAAGTCCTCTTAATTGAGCTTCCAGACATTTTAATGACATGCAACATTAACTCGATGATACCAATTTGATTTGGAAACTGAATTGTTATGACAATGGTCCATTAAAAAATTATTAAAAGTTGGTGAAAACTTCAGCAAAATTAATTGCACCCTGTTGGTTGGTTTCATCTAATCCTGCCAATTAAAGGCAAACTAAATATGAAGACACACAGAACCGTTACAAAGAAGATAAAAAATAATTTCTATTGTTATATACATCTGACTTTATTCGATTTTGTAATCAATAGTTGAAAAAAAAAAACATTATTGTATAGTTCATTGACAGCTGCTCTGATTGAATTAGTCACTTGTTATTATTGTCTGTTGGGTTGATTTGAATGCGGTAGATCTGATAAACCCGATAACTACCATGAAGATTTGAGTTGTGAATGCTACCACCAGCGCAGGATGTGAGTACATCAAAAAAAATTTCAGCATCACAATGAAACTAATGTTTTCTTGAAGCCTGCTTGAAGCAAAAATCAGCAGAAAAAAAATGACTGTAATTTTGCTCATCAAATATTTAACATACTGTAACCTTTACTAGTTTTTATGGAAATTAGTCTGCTTCTTTATTTAGCTTGCTTATTTAGCCCATGTGTGCCGTAGGCCCGCAAGGCCTCATTGGACTGCATAATGGCGGCGATCGCTGTGCATCTGTTCTGAACCGTCTCTTGGGATAAAGAATAGCAGCACAACCCTGCATGTCTCAACTCTGTGGGATGCATTTTCTCTGTCTGTTTCAAGACGATACATCTTAGCAATAGTTTTAGTTTGGTATTTGTTTATGAAAGGAATGCATGTGGCATGCCCTGATCTGCATTCTGTGAAGGACGTGTCCTCCCAGGTGAGGCAGGCACATGGAATAAGGTTTACTCTCCTTATGTTGTAAACTCAGCAGTAAAACTTGCTTTATGGCATTGTACTATAGATGATGTGGCCTTGTTCGATATCCTGCACACAACATGATCATGGGTAAGTACTCATTTGTCAGGTTTGGTCTGATTGAAGCAAAAACTTGCTGCACTTAGTTCCTAATGCATGTGATTGAGTAAAAATTGCTGTCTGAACACTTGTCTGGTTTGGTCCTGTGAAAAAATTCCAAAACTATTAGTCTGGTCATGTGATGGGCAGTGACTGGATAAGTGAGCTAACACTGTGCTCCTCTCCTGAGCTCCTTTCAGATCCGATATCAGGTGAAATCATCACTGGTATCTCATTGTATCGACATTGATACTGTGAGTGTGAGGAAATCCCATGAGTTCAGTTAGTGACAGAAATGACTGAAATGCATTTGTGGAAAAGACAGAGGCAAACAGATCTATTCTTCATCTCAGCTTGAAACATGAGTCCCAGGTGTCAACCATCATCTGAACACATCTCTGCATCTGACATGTTGAAATCGAGTGCGAGCATGTGTGTGGCCATTTCAAAAATTGCATCTCGCTTCATTATTTCACACGTGGAAATGACAAAACATTAGAATTTTGACATCTTCAATGTTTATCTGAGAAAAGTATCGATCATAAAACAAGCAAATAGATCCATAAATAGATACATTTCATATCTGGAGGATTGATACTTTGGTATTTTATCTGCACGTGACTGGTCTGGTCCATTTGTAGAGGCGTGAATCTACAACCTGCTGTGCACTTGAAAGGCAGCTCTTGGAAATCTTGTGTGTTAAAATTAAATTCATATTGAAATGTGAACATACCAGAGATTAGAACTGTAAATGGACCAAACTCAGGATGTGAGGGACTCTTTTGAGTTTCCAGAAAGTTGTTCAGAGATTCTCCTGCTGTTGTTTTGACTTCTTTAGACAAGTAGATATCCTGACAAAATAATTCATAGTTTTTGCAAAAGCTGTATCACATATTGAGTAAATACACTAACGATCCAACATTTTTACATGTTTTGGTTCAAAATGCCTGATTTCAGGAGTTTTCTCATTTGTCTTCCAACTTTGGCTCAGACCAGAGCACTGCACACTCAAGTGTGTGAACACTCCTTTTGTCTCCTTCCAAACAAACTCTTGACTTCTATTACATCGCTGTCAAACTGCACTGAAAGAGGCACAGGCCAGTGAGCTGGAAAACAACAGCACAGGATAAGATGGGCTTCAGAAGCAGCATATTCATTCAGCTTATTGTGACTAAAGATTTCATGGCACTGTTCTGACTGCTTTATACATTGTCTAATCTGTCGGTGAGGTTGTAGCTGGTAAAAATACCATCACAATAATCTGACATGCATTGTCTTGTATTGAACATAACAACAGCTGCCAAGCATGCATTTTGTTTGCATATTTTCTTTCACTGGTCAAATGCAAAATGATAGCAAACCAGATTAGACTGCAAACATTTCTCTTTCATGGTAACTTTGGTTTGGACCAGGGAACAACACTACTTGAAAATGTCTCAAACTGTCAGAGGACTTCCATACAGCGTCACTGCACTGCACCGCGCAGTGTTTGTCTTTGCTATGCAATCACATCCTGGCATGAACAGGATAAACACCTCATACTTTGCTGCTTTCCCAGTAATCCCACTTGGCAGCCATGCTGCACATCAGACGCAAGGAATGCAACTCCTAACCAGATATGCCGTAATAGGCATGGAATCTGCTCTGCACTGACGACATGCGTCTGCAGACATTAACGGAGAGAAAATGCTTTTGTAAGCATGTTTTAAACATGTGCATTCAGTCACATTATTGCTTTTCTACCTTATTAGTTTCCTCAGGCTAATGTGTCCTTTTACTGGGAAGGTGTAAGTGTATGTAAATCTTAACAACAAAAAACAGAACACTGTTATGTAATAGATTCATGGCCATGCTCTTCCCGCATCTGTTTTATTTGTTTGTTTCCTCTTTAATATCCTCCTCTATGTATATTCAGACCAACAGCCCCTCTAAAGTCCGTGCTTTTCTTGACTTATGGTCACTCTGATGGTCCGCCTCTGTCTCAGCCTGCCGAGGCAACAAAGTTTAGAGGCGCTGACACTTATTTATGCTCCCTTCATGCTCATTTAATGGAAGGTGGAATTATGGCGACGGAGATTAAAAGCAATTTATGCAAAGAATGCAATCTTAATTGCATGCTCCTGTTGTTTAAGGTTTAAAACGGGGTTCACGATTGATGATGATATTTTGCTTTAACTGATGAGAGAGGATAGAGCACACACCATATAAACACACGTTGAGTTTTATAAAACCTTGCTGTTACACTGTGTGACTCACATTTCGGCAGTGGAAGTAAATTGTTTTCAACAAAATATTTGCAGGAATGGCTTTCAGACATGTTATGGCAACGCAGTATGCATTCTTTTCTATATCCGTCTCTGCATCTGAGCTGGAAGGAAACTTCATTCATGCTTCCAAGTTCCAGGCCTGCCACAAATGTCGGAAACAGAATCACAGCTTCCCATCAGGGACATTCATTTTGTTGTTATGTGGGGTGTGTGTATGTTTGGAGGGGGGGGTTTGTTGATTCACATAATGAAATTTTACACAGTTCCGCAACTCTTGTGAGATTTTATCTCAGACAATACTTTTATCACTCCAAACAGATTCTCAGCAGAGCTGGACATTGGTGTAAAATAACAGATAAGAGACCAAGCTCTGTTATTTTAGTTTGTGACAGTTGAAGATGTGACCAAAGCTTCCTTTGCTATTGTGTCTCCAAATTTAATTTTTCCTCTTTGGTTTAAACAAATACGCCAGTGACTGTATAAGTGAGCGAACAGTGTGCTTAAAACAGTCTTCATAATAGCAAACACCTGTGATATCATTCAAAATATGAACATGCAGTCAGTAGTGTGACGGTTGGCACATTTTGTTCGCAGCAACATCATCCCTGGTTTGAATCTGAGGATTTCTCTGTGAGGTGTGCATGTCCTCCCTGTGTGTGTATGTGTGTTTTCCTCTGGGTCCTCTGCCTTCCTCCCACAGTCTAAACACTGATATTTGGTCAATTGGTATATCTCAACTCATTTGACTGAGATAGTTGGGATCTTCTTCACCTATCTGTTTGGAGTTTGCACGTTCCTGGGTTTTCTCCATTCCACCCACCCATTTAACTCATTCCACTAGTGCTAATGAACCCCGCTATTCTCTCAGAGTTTGCATGGATTGACTCCAGATTCCTAAAACCTTGAATTGGTTAAAGGAGGTTCATAACATGTACGATAGTGTGGGAGTGTGTGTGCATATTTTCTATTGGTGTTTTGTGTACTCGGGTCATATTATTTTGTCTCAGGCAGTATTAAAACTTTAAACAGCTCTATTGGGAAGAAAGAAGTAAAATATGGCTTCACAATTACCTTCATTCTCATCCCTTCTTAACAAACACTCTTCAATTTACTTCCTTCACTATGGTGCATTAGGAATCACTTCATCTTCTTTTGGGTTGCCACAATAAGTTCTATCTGTTTATCTTCACTTTCTTAATAGAATCACATATCACCCTAATCACAAGGCCAGACAGGTTCTGCATTCTAATGAAACTATTGACTAGCCCGCAGTTGACAACAAATGGACAGACACTGAGAAAACTCACAGTCTGATGGTTCGGTCCGGCGCTCTCCCATTCTGCCATTGGTCACGTCTTTACCCATACTTGTGATTGATGCTCCGGGAGGTAATTATTGAACAGCAAATCCCACTTCAATTTATAGCATTAAGGGCATAAAATGACCACTTCAATTACTCCCCAGGCCAGGATATGAGTGAATTAGGGAAACGAGAGCAAATCTGATGAGGCCGTCTGAAAATACTCCATCATCTAGTTGAGACTATTAAAAGACCGAGCGACAGCCACTGAAAGCTAAACGCGTTGATGTATGTGCGGTAAATGGATTAAAATTGATGCGGAAATAGTTTGGTGAAAAGTTTTTCTCAGACGTATCTGCAAAGGGTGTCAATGTCTTTAGTCAATGTTTGACATTTCATCAACAAAAGGATGTAAGCTTGGATAGTTTATCAACATGTGGAGCAGCTCCGCTATTTTTAATGCCTAAAAAATGTTTTAAAAATACATAAATAAAAAGAAAAATCTCCTCACCTCCTTGTTCTTTCCTGTCTAAACACTGCAACCAGACATGTGACTGTGGGAGATTAGAAAGGTCAGTGCCGGGTTAGAACAGTCGTCAGAGTAGAGATTTATCTAAAAAACAAAGCAAGTCGCATCAAAAAATTATAAATACCTTCAAATTGTGATGTTTTAAACCTGACACAGTCGGATAAAGAAAATAAATGAGCTTTTAACGCATTAAAAAAAGGCTTTACACCACCATGATTACAATAAATTAACTGATTAACTGACCTGATGATAAAATGGAAAACGTTACATTCAAAAACTTAATAATTCTCCCCAATGCAATGGCTTGCATATGTGATTTGTTGCTTTCTTGAATATAAGCCAGTTGAAATTTCTTGTTTTAGAGATGTGTCTGTCGGCTGTTTCACCAGCTGTGTGCAGCAGATGCCAATAAGAGAATTTGCGCTGGAGCTTGAAAGGTCAGAGAGCAAGTGAAGTCTGTACCAAACACAACAAAAAGCAGTTTAACAATTTAGAAAATGGGGAAATGAAATGAGATACAATATTTTTTGTTGTGCTCATCCAAATATCTATATTTACAAATCCAAACCAACATTACTTAACCTAGTTTTTTTGTTAAATGTACAATGATACTGATGCGCAATAAAATGATTTTGGCCTTTCTGTGCTGAGTTTCCATGCTCTCCACTATTCGTGTGTTGTCTTTTTCTGTATTCTCATTTCCTCAAACAATCCAAAATCATGCGCTTAACTGGCAACTCTAAACTTTTCCCAAGTGTGAATTTAAGTGTGATTGTCTGTCTCTCTATATTTCTGTCTGTCTTTGACTGATAACCTCTCCAACCTCCATGTATAGTCTGCTGGGGTCAGCTGCAGTCCCATAAGTTGTGGATAAAGCTGCACTAAAGTTAAAGATTAATGAATGATTTTGGCTGAAAATCGGCCAAATTATTAATTTAACTTCAGTCAATATAAAGCTATCTGCATTGTTGAGCCTGTAACATTTGCATAACAAATTGCTCGTCAATACATTTTACAGAGCATGTTATATAGAGTATGTTACATAAAACCTTTTAGCCTTTGCTTGTAGCAACAACCACAAGCATAAACTGCAATAAATCATTTGATTTCCTGAGGTAACATCAGTATTTTCTTAAATGTTTGAGTTTTTTCTCTCAAATTGTTGTGACTGTACACAGCCAGAAGGATTAGCAGTGGCTGTGGAATGAAGGAGTTATTTTTTTCCCCCACTAAGTGCAGAGAGCTCAAACAGTGCAGCCACAGACAGCCGCAGCAGGCGGTGGAGGGATAAACGAGTCGTTATTATCAGTGGGCTTGAAACTGAGCTTAAAGATTAGGGACCCTCACAAAGCATTTAACCCATAGTGATATGCAGTTTGATAGAGGGGATCAGTTGAGGACATGCAGGAAGTCATTACAAGGCAGAATGAAGTCGAGGGGGAGAAAAAGTATTGCTTTTTGTGATCAAGCTCCGGTTTTACCTTCTTTACCTACACAAGCAATATGAAAGAAGAGTGGACACAAAACAGAGAAATACCGATGGCAAGGCCATGTGAATTAAAGATGACATGAAAGATGCAGCTTCTGCCTGGGCCTACTTGCTTGGACTTCAGTAGCTGCATGCAGCACAATAGCTTGAAAGTCAGGAGAATGAAAACAGCAGATGGATTTGTTTACTTGTGAATCGAGCTGCCAGCCTTTTCACAAGAACGCACATTGAAATGCAAAGAGATGCTTGGATGAGCAGATACGCACACCTCGATGTCCTCACAAGCCATAATGTTCTCTCAATGCGGCTGAGATGTAAGACGCAATTACACGCCGCTTAAATGGCAACCTTATCGCCTACGTTGTAGTCACAAAACTTGAAGCACACAAACATGCATGAGGTAGCAGCGGTAAAGAGGTTCATAAAAGTCTGCCATTCTTCTGAAGCGCTGGCGTGCCTGGAATCGATCCAGTATGATAACAAGTGGGTTAGTGTATGTGTGTAAGGCTCCGTTCACACCACAAGTCTTGATGCTCACTTCCGATTTTTTGCTGGGATGTGATTATTTTGCAGGACCATTTCAAACACGACTTACTGTGTGAATGTGATCAGATCGGATGTTTTCCGGCCCCAGAGCGCAGAAGATGACAAGAAGTCACCGCGAGCATGTTATTTACGCATGGCACGTCGGTCAGCACCCAGGTTGCCAGATGTGACTCACTGTTTCCAGCCCAAATAACGTAAAACCCACACACCTTCATAAAAACCAGCCCAAATCTCAGCCTGTGTAGGAATCATGATAATACCGTGAAATTATTATATGTGTAATAATGAAACACACCATAAACACACAACTGCACAAAATAAGCAAAGGTAAAAGGTAAGACGGTTTGGCTCCTCAATTAGGGGAT
This sequence comes from Parablennius parvicornis, assembly GCA_900302745.1. NCBI lineage: Eukaryota > Metazoa > Chordata > Actinopteri > Blenniiformes > Blenniidae > Parablennius > Parablennius parvicornis. The sequence goes on along the minus strand of OMNM01012412.1, from coordinate 9,699 downwards.
AATGGCATATCTTGCAACGCTGGTCAGCCCGTGTAGATTCATTTTGAAGTGGTTGTTAAATACGAGCCGACAAAGTCTTGATAAGATAACAAGGGAGAGAAGAAGGTAAAATGAGAGCACTATGTTTAACATTTTGCCGTAGCCAGTCACACATCGATGACGAAGCAGTCGCATTGAGAAAAATATCAGAATTGGTACCACACATGAATGAGGCCTGGATCTGGTGTGAAAAAATCGGAATGGCGCTTTCACACAACCACAAAACAGGTCTGATATGGGTCACTCGTGAGTAAAAAAATCAGAGTTGGGTCGCTTTTCCCTGCAGTGTGAACGAGGCCCTAAGGTTGGTGAATGTCTTAAGATTTTGTGAGCTGCTCTCTGAGGAGTGCCCCAGCCTCTAAGTTTGATTTCCTCCCTGTACTGTTGCTGCTGCGCTTTTTACCTGGATGAGTTGCAAGCTGAAAAATCTGATTTCCTATTCAAGTCAAAGACCCAATTTAAACGCTATTCGTCAAGATATTTCATCTTTTTTTTTTTCATTTAGCAACTTTCATACCTAGTCTCTGCTTCTGCTGCCTGCCTACCAGCGTACTGTTCAATATCTGAGCCTTCTGTTGTGAACCTTGTCACTGGCTCCATTACACAGAAAATAGATGAACTTCACTCTGCTTTTTTCTTCTTTTTTTTTTTTTCTTCCTCTTGAGGATAACATTAACAGATTTGCCCTATGACATGCTGTAAGAAGTCCATATCAAAAACATCACTCAATCCTGCAGGTCTACATACACTCAACGCACTAGACCCCGGAACTCTGTCCAATCCTGTGCCAAGGCTCCTCCATCTGTGTTCCTACTAACTACTGGACACCTGCTGGCAGCACTCACAAAATCCTCTCTTCATCCTTCACAAGACATCAAGCATTCTGCAACTACCGCGCTACATTCTCCAGCATCGCACCCTCTTGTACTCGATCCTATGGCTGTCTGTGACTACTCATATGAGAATCTATTCATGCACGGTGTTGCATGAATAGAACACACACACACTCACACACAACATTGTCCCACAGGGAAGTCCCTGACTTCTCAAGGACTGTGTGTCAAACCGATTTGCAGAGTTTAGCAACAGCCAACAGTAACTGCACATTACAAAACAAATTATATCCAAGGTCACCTTGGGCAAAAATGTACAAACTTTACCCGATTCAACAGTCGACAAATGGAGGGAAAGCTACCTTAAATATCAATCTTCAGATGTGAAACCATATGCGTAATTTGATTTAGCTGAAAAGCAGGTTATCTCTGTGCAAAGGATATGCTGCTGTTGAATTTCATAAGTGATCAAAAGACCAGAGTGAAGTGCGTGCATAATGCAGAGAGATCCGTGTTCGTCACAGTGGATGAGTTCATCAGTATTGTATCTGTAAATGCCCACATGTGAATGTGTTACGGATGTGACCGCAGAGTCACTGCATGTGTGTGTGTTTATATGTGTGCACATTTATACAACTTTAACTGTGTCTATTGGTGCACAGTTGAGTATGTGGTGGCATAGAATATGCCCGTTTCATTATGCAGACACTGGATAGGCCTCAATGAGCAGCCTCAGTGAGCAGCTCGCTCTTCATTATCCCACGCTGCTGTGGGTAGACACAGATCACAGAACATACACACACACACACACACACACACACACAAACACACACACACACACTCACACACAACATTGTCCCACAGGGATATTTAAAATGTGTGACAGGAGGGAGTTTTACATTTCAGAACTGTGAATTTGCAGAATTATACATTTTGATCAGATGGAAAACCCCAAAAAAGCTGATATGAAGATTTGTAAACATTCGGTGAGAGGAAAACAAAGTTATCGTTGGGCACATTTCCCAAATGAGCATCCGGTTTGTAGAGTTATGAGCAGGTCTGTCACTTCACGATCGTCAAATCTTTTATCCAAAAAGAGCTTTGAGAAGCGACAGCTGTAATCACTCATAACACTCAGGATAAATCTCCTCCGACAGACAGAACTGCTTGAGGCATCTCACCACAAAACCCGAATTTAGAGCCCCCGTTCACGTTTAACTTTATGACGGATGTTTTGGTATTAGCCAGGTTTTTATTTGGAGCCGTCCCATGCTGACAGCCACATTCACAGCAGGCCAACACACACTGCTCACTCACCCTGTCCTCTTCTTCTCTGAGGTCTGGCATGGTGCTGATGCACAAGCTGATGACCGTCACCGCCACCATGATCACCGACATGCAAGCGAAGATCTTCCCTGGTAAACCAGACTGTGGGTTCTCCACCGTGTCTCTCAGCCAGTTCATCAGTTTTCGATACTGGGTTTCCTCAACCGGCACCCGCTGCATGGCGTTCCTCTGCCGGCACTCCTCCTCACGCCTCTCCTGCTCGTGTACTTCCTCCATGCGGGTGTACATCTTCCGCTTGCAGCACCGCTCCATGTACGCCATCTCCACGCCCCAGTAAGTCAGCTCGTCGTGCAGGGAGAGGATGCACATCTCTCGCAGAAGCCGCAGTTTCCCTGCAGCCAGGAAGTTGAGGATGACCCTGAAGGCAGATGGCGAGCGATCGAAGAAGAACTCCTTGCGGGCTTCGTCGTAGTCGTCGCAGACGCTGGCGATGTCCTCCGGCGACCTGCAGCCACAGAGACGACCGAGCCGCGTGAGGGGGAACTGCTCCAGGGTGCTCCAGGGAAAGGTGTAGCGGTTTCCCCCGACATTGATCACTGCCAGCAGGGCGTGGTCGATGGAGACTAAGTCTTCTGGCCGACGGATGAACTGAGCCCGCTGGTAGTACACACCCTGCAGTAGGAAAAACTTTAAATATATCATCTATGCCTGTGCAGCTGCATGGGAAGAACAGTATTTGTGAAGTAATTGATAATATTTAGACCAAATAACACTTGTACCTTGATGGTCTCAGTCTCTGGAATCTCAGTGAAGATGCGATCAAGACTGCTGTCATCACTGACGGACAAGTTACTGAAGTCATGGTTGGCGTTGCTGATGATGGGCATGGTAGCATTTGGAAAGTGAGCTGCTCTGAGGTGGGCAGCTCAGACCAAATGGCAAAGCCAAGAAGAGTCCGCGGTGTCCTGCTGAAGTTTACAGCTTTTCTTTCTCTAATATGAAATCTTCAGTTAAAACTTGAGTACGAGAGAAGCTCTTCTGTGAAAACCAACATCTCCTGCAGATCAGCTGTGTCTCTCTGTCTTTCTCAGTTATCAGGATGTCTCTTGGCAAAATATGCGCGATGACTTCAAGTTTTTAATAACAGAGCAAAAACTCAGAGCGGAGAGGCTGTTAAAACCTGCTGTCACTTGGGACTGTGGTTGAGTTTTAACGTTTTCATTTCAGGTCCACCGTAGACTCGGGCTCATGGATCAGGACTCAACATCAGATCAGTGGGTAATCCAGATCAGAAGCAAGACTCTAGAAAATGGAAAGCCTGGGTAGAACGAGTGGGTTAGGGCTGATCAGTGGTTGATTGCTACAGAGGATGAGTCGGATGAGCCAAGGAGCCAAATGTGTAGTGCCGAGGTGTCCGAGGACAGAGAGAGAGCCACTGTCTCGCCGCAACAGGATTAGGGAGGGCCTAGACACGTGGCGGCATCATGCAGGCACTGAGAGAGAAAGAAGACAGCAAGGAAAAAAAAATGTCAGAGTGGAGTGAAATTAAGGCCGGAGTCACAATATGAAGCAAGAGTGGGAAAAGAATTGGAAAGACAGATGTTGACAGAGAGAGAACGAGGAAGTGGCAGAGAGAACACATCTAAATGACACTGCAGTGCTGCGAGGCTCCTCCCCTCCATCTTTCACTCCCTTTCAGAGAGAAACTGGAGTGACATATCAGCTCCGCTGCTATTAATGGCCAGTCAGTGCAGGACCTCAAGGGCCAGCGAAGGCATTTACACTCCTATCAGCTTCGTGTAAGGACACAGATTTAGCTAACATGGGAGTGATAAATTATCACTAATAGCTGTAGAAAAGAACATCCTGGCTGAGATTTGTTATTCACACTCAGAATGTTATTGGCTGTTTTAATTGGGCAAGACTCCCGGCAACAGACATCCAAAGACATGATCCAAAATGTTGTTTTTTTTTTTTTTTTTTGGCAATGAGACGACTCTAAAACGTATTGGCATGGTTCGTTATTACACTTGCCCAAAAAGGTACTCTGTGTATGAACCACTTAAATAGTTCTGACTAACAGTTTAATTATAAAGTAGCCCATTTTTTTCATGTTATTTGACTGCAACTAAGTTGCTGCTCACTCCTGCCAAAGTTATTTGATTATATGCAAAGAAAAATACACACATGTTAATAACTGTAGTTTACGGCCAACATTCCAAAGAAGGAAAGCACTATTGTATTTTTTTTAATCATCATAATGACGGCAAATATTCCAATCAGTTCTAATTAAACATATTTGTTCCTGTAGTAAATCAGAGCATATGGACTTTAAAATTGTATGACTGTACATACTTCTGCTTCAACGTGAAGATGTTGTATGTTATGCTGATGCAGCATGTGAATCTTTTCACAATCGAGGGAACAAATGGCATAAAAAAATTACGTGAGCAGCTAATTTTTCTCTCTTGAGATGTACTGTTCCGTACTCGAGGTGGAACTGATGTTAAGTGGATAGCGCTCTCACCCGAGAGCAGGAAGACTGTGTGGCTCTTGGTCATTTTGTCTTCAGTACTTGGAAACCAGGGTCTAAAGCTTGTTGGGAGACATGATGAAGGGAAAATAGCTGTTTGCATCCTGAAAATTCTGATCACCCTGCTCTTGGGTCTATATTAGTTCCGTGAACAACATCCTCATAATGCTAACTCGGATGGTTCAAGAATAGAAGATCGATGGATCGTTGGTAGCATTTGGTATCGAGTTGCCAACATGAAGCTGACTTACACGGCTGAATGTCTGACAGTTTTTGGTATGAACATCAATCAGCTGATGATGACATTAAGGTGAGCTAATATCCAATTTTCATTTCAACACTTCTCATTAAATAATCCCTTGTTATACATGTACAACATTCATCCATCATGACTCGTCCTGACTAGCAACACAACAAAACACACAGCCTGATAAGCCTGTGAAGTGTTGCCTCGAGCTGTATACACTCTCTAAAGTAGGAACGTTATCAGCATCATCAACATTATTCCACTCAGTAAGTTTCTACCCTAACCACAAGCTGCGTGACTGGACAGAGCGGACAGTTTCTAGCATTGGATCGCACCTACATGAGTCACTAATTCAGATCCAAGAGGATAAGACCCTGTACAGGAGAAACCAATAAATCACTTGTGTCGTAATGCTGATATTTCATTTCTACCTCATGTGGAAGAGGAGAACGTGATTAAGTATTTATTAATCGATTCGTACTCCCTGTGGATGTGACTGGGGTTTTTTTTTCATTGTGGAAAGTTAATTGAAGTGGGAGTTTGTTTGTTTTTTTGCAGCACACTGTGCTTCTTCGGTTCTCCACTGGAAACGATGATAGTGGAGAGAAAAGGCATCGGATGAACAGGACAGATTATAGTTTCTTATTGTCTTTTGATTGCATGTGGTATTTGACATTGAGGTCAATATTCACGTATGATGAATTGAATCAAAAATGAAACATGATTTTAAAAAAAGCAACCTTATTTTTTAGAAAGTGGAACAATGAAACTACAGTACTGGGGTGATACAGTGGACTTTATTAATGATGTTAATGTGTAATTGTGTTTTTCGAGTCAGGTGCAGTTTATTTATTTTTTACACTGTCCCTTTTAGAAATGTAAAAAAATCTATTATTATTCTAT
>OMNM01012409.1:13006-30736 GCA_900302745.1 Parablennius parvicornis | reverse complement strand
CTCGTCGAGCTTCAAAATAACAACCCACAAGTTCCCTCACACAACCTTTGATGACCACCCACACAACGACCCTTCACCCCGACACTATACACACACACACACACACACACACTCAGACACACATACACACACAAATGCCTGAAACAGTACACTAATGCACAGACATCACTGTGCAAACAGGACCTCCTACTCTCTGTCTTCTCACATGATCACCTCGTAAACAACATTTTACCTCTCAGTATGTCAGTTTGTGCTCACTCAGATCAGACTCACATGATTCTACGTTGGAAAAATTAATTTGAGGATGCCTATGAAAACGTGTGCTTTGTACAACATAATGCAGAACTGGACTTTATCTCGCAGGAAATTTCTGGTTTAAATGTTACACAAAACACGTGGCCATTACAGTTTAGAGACACTTCTTTCCAATGCAATCAAGGATTGTTGTTGTTACTTTTTAAATCTGTTCACAAAAAGCAACCTTGTGTCAGTTTAAAATGAGATCAACAGAAACTGATAGTCACAACAATCTTTCTGTTCAGGATTTTTAAAGCTAAATTATTCCCCAATGTGTAAAATAAATGTGTTTTTAGTCAAATTTACAATCTGTAAGAATGCAAAGCATAGTTTTCTCGATTATCAAAAACCCTTTTAATTAATGGAAAGGTACATTTGTTTGTAAAAAAGAGTCAATTTATCGAACAAGCCAATGGAATCAAAAGAATCTGAAACAAAGTAGTATGTTACTTAATTTTATTCTTCTCTCTGCTCCCTTTCATTATGAAGTTTGGAAACTTTGGTCTTGTGTAGTATTAACTTGGGTCTGCACCAGAGCATTGTTGGGCGAGCCAATATTGGAATGCAAGAGATTGATATCATTATTATCTTACTTTCTTCGACTTTCTTCGACTTTCTTTGAACTACTGAAATGTGCTGAATCCATTGTAACAATTTGCACATATGTCAGAAGTGGCGAATCATTTAAAATGTCATGGTCATTGCGCAAGTTTATGGAAAAATGGCAGCGCCCCCTACATTGTTTTTACATTTGTAACACACACACACAGAAAAGAAAGGGATGTCCAGACACTCACTGACACATATTTGTGTTGACGTGTAGATTGCTCCCCTTCCAAAACAAGAGGTTAAATCAATAAAGTTACGCAAGCCGAGGCTGAAGCTTCTCCATAAACTCATTCCACCGGTACACCACAACTGGGAATCCCAGCGATAAGAGCGATTAGGACGAAGACTGCTGAGAAATAACTAATTATTATGCCATGTTGAAAAAAGAAAGAAAAAACATTGATCTTGTTATACAATCAGACATCCCTGTAATAATATAATATAAAATACAAAAAAAATGTAGGTAGTTTGAATGTACTTTCCTCCTACTAATCAGCCACAATTTCAAGTTTTGTACATCATACAGCTAATTCTTTGTCACTAATATGCATTTATGCAGATGTATTAAAGGCATCATATTGTGCAAATTCACTTTCTAATGGTTTTTCAACCGTTATCTGCATACCCATACTAGAAATAACACTCCACAAATGAAGAAAGTCTTTCATCTCTCTCCCTGGCTTGTTTCAATAAAAAAAGGAAAAAAAAGTGTGCTCCAAAAAACAAATCGAAATCAAAGTAATCCCAATCAAGGCAGGCCCTCCCTTTGACCCTCCCACAGCTCTGCTCTGGCACATGGCACCATGGGAGGAAGTACTTCCTCCTCTTCCTAAGATGGGCATGTGTCGGGGGGGAGTCAGTCCAGGTTACACAGACACAGCAGATTCTGATTGCAGCTCATATGATCCAACATTCAAATGGCTGAAATTCTATGAAAAGCTGGATTTGGTGAAATAAACTTTGAACACAATGATTTTGGACCAATGAGGCCATGAGAAAGTGTTGAGAAGCTGTATGACTCCTTTAATAGTAAGTTTTTCAAGGTGGTATATTAATGTGGTTTATCTCAGGTAGTCTACCTTTAAAATACACACACGAGTTAAGTAGAACAGTTACAGTTTACTTCTTTCATTATATGGTCTCATATTGGTACTCAGTCTCTATTTGTCTCTCCGGTACAGCGTTCTGTGGCCTAACTATGACCAAAGTGTTTTATTCCTGGTCTACGAGCTCCAACTCATCAATAAAGGTCATTAGATCACCGGTCAGTTTATTCAACAGGTACGCTACGAATGGCAACGCAAACATATTTCTAGACTTCAGAGAAACAATTCCACAAACATTCGGAAGGATAAAGAACTTAAAAAAACCAAAAAAAGTTGCCAGGGGGAATGAAACAGGCAGTTGAATTAAAGCAATTCAAATTTTTATTAGTCCACATAAATTTAACGTTTACTAAAACAAATCCAGACACTTTGATGGAAGTTAACCCTTTCACTCCTATTCTGTGTTCACTGAAAAGGATTTGGCATGCATACTCCTCATGAGCAGAAGTCCTTGGAAATTTAAAAGGCTTGGCAAACATACTTTAGTCGTCATGGCGGCCCGAAGATCTTAACCAAGTGTCCAATCAGAGACAGCGTCACACATTTGTAGCACAAGATTCTCCGTATCGTCAAAAACAAACAGTAACATGTTTGACATGTCTATAGCTTTGAAAAAAAAAATCCAGTCAATGTAGAAGTAAGAGGTTTAAGATCATCACAGATTGAACAATAAACATTTACTAACATGCATGTCAACGACTGAATCTGACATTTTCTTTAAACTCACACACACACACACTCTGTTCTGCTGTATTTATCGACTCTGCAGCAGAGCCGGTGCGTTGCATGGCGGCCGTGCATCTTCTCCATCTTCAGCTTTGTGCAGATGAGATATGCCGTGAAACTCTCCTGAGTTTAGTTCATTAAAATGAGGCAGCATGAAAACAAGCCTCACTTCTTCTTGATGCTGCTCCTTTCCAAAGGTAAAGGCGAAACCAGCAACACAAGACTGTCTGTGGACGCGAAAGGATCACCTGGGCACCTGGAGTAGCAGAGAAAATCGTAATGAATGAACTGTATTTGTAAAATTCTGATCCAACAATAGATGTAGGGTGTTTTTTATACTGACCTCAGGGGGTTTTGGGTCCAGAAGCAGACGGGGCTTCATGCACTTCTGCCTGCTCTGGCGGAGCAGAGCCCGAGCTGGAGGCGCTTTCGTCCTTTCGGTCCCCGGACAGGAAGTCGTGGATGGCAGTTTCTATGTTTGGTCGGAAAGTGTGGTTCATCTTGGGATCCACGACTTGAGTTATGATTCTGTCCACACCAGACTCCAGCATGCCCGACCTACAAATACAAATGATACATGTGATGAAGGCAGGATGACGATTTTCGCTGCGTGGAGGTGGGTGGTAACTCCCAAAAAACATTCATTTTCATCACAGGTGAGGAGGAAATGAAGCAGAGGAGGTACAACTTTTTTTGGGGACTACACATTTGCTGTAAAGCCTTTTCTTTGTGTTTGATATTGAACAAATCTCACACCTGTCGCTCCACAGTTTTACATTGGAAAAGGTGAGAAGGATTACCATGATTGAAATCTCCGGTTAACAGCAAAAGTAAGATACGGATTACTTGTGTGAAGTGAGTACATGTATACATTTTTATCAAAACTGCTGTCATGTTGAGCGACATTAGATCTTAAAGATGCACTTTCAAACGATGGGAAGTTTCCAGTTTGACCTGATTCAGAACAGTTTCAGTGGGAAGTGGGAGTTTTCCTTCTTCTCCTCGTGAACTTCAATATGAAGAAAAACTGTGACCCCTGGTGGTGAACTTCTATTAAAGCAGCTGCTTCAGAATATGAATGAAGCATTTCTTAAAAAAAACTAAATGCAATAATGTGAACATATTCAATGTGCACTTGTATTTTTACATTATTTTTTGCGTTAAAAATAAAGCGGTAATAATGCAGATGTCAGCAGTATAGGTTCATGTGCTCGACTGTGCTTGACTGGTTGGGGCTCAATTGAGGTCAAATTAGACTGTTCGTAGCCCCTGAACACTTTGGAACTACATCTTAGTGACACTGTTACAGGTTTTAGCTGAGTGGTGGATTGTACTGTATAAGAATTATGAAGATGCAAATCAGTAACAAATAGCTTGATTTAAAGAGGTTTATGAAGATATAAATGTTTACAAAAAGTTGTTTCTTTTTTCACATTGAGAGCATTATGCTCCGCAGCATCTCTTGACAACAGCCTATATTGCTGCACAATTGTCGCCCATGCTTGTTTATGTGGGATTGTTGTTTTTGATTCATATAAATCACCCTGCCTGGACTGATGAGCTGCTCAGGGTGCACCCAGCCTTCACATAGCTGGAAGTGGCTTCAATGCTGTGCACAATGTGGGGATTTGAAGAAGACACTCACTGGACCACACTCTGCCTCAGCCCGTTCCTCATCTGGTTCTTGTTGATGGACGGGTTCCAGTCCTGTGTGCTCAGGTGAGACGTTACGAAGTTGTCCACTTTCTGCCGCAGGTTCTGAAAAGCAGGCTTTGGGGCACCAACAACTCAGTAAAGAACCACAGAGGCCAGGGAAACTCTGCTAGAAAAGTGAGAGTGAAGCTTTACCTTCGTGTCAACATCGGCCAAACAGTCCCGACGGAACTCGTCGAAAAGCCCCCGGTTCTTTAAGTGCTCCACAATCATCGCAATGAGCTGCGGATCTCCCGGAGGAAGGCCACCCGGATTAACGCTGACGTTACCGCTCCCCTCCGCCATGCCAAACACAATTTAATAGCGTTTTTTCCCTCCCACGTAGCTGTTAGAGTTTCTCTATTAGCATCAGCGCTAATACAACAGTAGAGGCGCGATGCTGTACCGGAAGTACGTTCGATTCAACTCATCTTACAAACCACAGGGGCGGAGTGATTAGTGCTTTTAGGTTTCACGGTTATAACCAGGAGTCTTACGTTTATAAAAGGAACAGAAAAAAATATGGAAAATTGAATAAATAAAAAGTTATTTCCAGCTCCATACATCACTTTTGGTTTGAAGTGATGCAAAAAAATGTGACACAATAAATTTGTCAGCTATTACAATTGAGATATAATTAAACATCACTAGTTCTTTGTGTTTTATATTTCATAGTTATATGTGTTTTTTTGTTATCTATTCATCACGATAATTAATTTGTGCTTAAATGTTTTGTGGGAAAAATTTGGTTAATCGACGGTAGATGTTTACATTCAAAACAAGTACACCCTTCAAATTGGTGCATGCGCGTTTGCGTCATTAACCCGGAAGTACTTCAGTCAAGCGTCAATCTCGAGTGAGGGAAAAAGCAGTCGCTAAAACACGTTTTAAGATTTTAAGACTGATCTAAGATTTAGATTTAAGTCTCCAGAATAAAAAACACACCGGAGGGAAGCCGATTGGCTGGATGGTTGTGTTTGACTGAGGAAGTCCACTCTGTTTACAATCGCATCATCTGGAGGTTTTTCTTTTGACTTGGAAAGGTAACGTTAGCATGTCTGCTAACACCAACTCTCTCATTCTGAGTGTTTAATCTGGAATTTTTCAGAAGTGAATGATTGAATAATCCAAATCTAAATAGAACCACAACGTCCACCTCAACACGGAGTGTAGATCTTTATGTCCAGACTTTACTGGCCAACGTCGAGTACAGTTGTCAATGTGATGGATGAAAGCAGCTGTGTGACAGTAGTAATGACCTGTAATGAAAGAAAGAAACACTCAGTTCATGGGCTGCTGTGCTGTTTCTGTTGTGTCATATGCCCAGAAGGTCCCAGTCTTTTATTAGGTTAAACATTTTTCTCGCCACAGGTCCAACTAATGTAACTGAAAGCCATCATAGTCGGCGTTTACTTTTTCACTTCAGTTTCACCTGTGGTGTTACACACCATTAACAGATTGCCATTCTACAGGGTTATTAGTTATTACACATGTTCACGTTCATTTTGACAAGCAGTTTAAAGTCTCCAGTCCAGCATTCATTTTTAGTACCAATCAAAAACACTTGCAGACAGAGGGGAAACTTGAATACTTGCTAATCTCTGAAACTAATTATGCACCAATTACTTTATAAATTTGTTCACTGGTCACAAAGAATGAGATTGAGGGGCTTATGGCTGCTCGTTGCTGAATATAGTCTGCTTCTTGTTGAGTGTGATAGAGATTGAACGGTGGAGCAATGTAAAACTGTCCTGCTTGGCAAATAGTACACAGACATGAGTTGATTGAAATCTTTCATTTATAAGGCTGTCTCGCCATCACAAATCTGACTTGGTTTAGCATGGATTATCTTTATTTAGCTATGAACCTACTAACTAGTTTACAGTCTCCCTTATCTCGTTGCTTTGTTGCTGTTTATTTGACGCCAGTCACCAAAAAGACCTTCTGAAATACAAATAAAAGAGTAGCAAAGTAGGACAATAAATCAAAGTTTTATACATCACCAACAAGCCTTATTTTTTTGCATCCTTGAATGGAGATGATTGTATGATGCTTCACATTCTTGTTACAGATGAGCGGTGAATCAAACAACAAAGAGTTTATGGAACAGCTGCGAATGCAGGAGCTCTACAGCCAGAGGAGTGAAGATGGTTCCGATCCGTACACCTACACTGATCCAGAGGACGGCACCGTCTACGACTGGGACCACGAGAAGAAGGCCTGGTTTCCAAAAGTATAAAGTTTCTTCTCTCTCTACTTTTCTTTTCCTCAAAGGAGATGGTTTTATCCATGGCCTCTTTATCCCTGAGCTTCAGTACTATATCATCTATATTACTTACTGCTCCATTGTGTGACAGTATGATTAGATGTTGGTTTTTTTTCAACTTTATTGTCTGTTCAACAGACAATAAATGTGTCTTTCAACACGGCTAATAAAACTCATTCAGTAAAAAACACACAGCATCAATTAAAGAATAACATATCAAAAGGAACAACATAGAGTACAGTGCTACCCGGCACTATTTAGTACAGTGACTGCAGATGGGATGAATGATTTCTTGTAGATGTTTTTATGGGCCATTGGGGTTCTGCATCTTCTGCCTGATGGCAGCAGAGAGGAGGAGTGATGCAGCAGGTGAGTGATGTCATCAGTGATGAGGGTTGTTTTTCTCTGCACTGATCACAGAGTGGGGTCTGAAAGGTTTGCGTGATCTTACTGGCCTGGTTTACTATTCTAGTGAGTTTTGTTTTGCGTTTGAGGGTGAGGGTGAGAAAGTTAAACCAGAAAGAGATATTGTATGTGAGGATGGATTCAATGAGTGAAGTGTACACTAAAGATAAAACGTCCTTGTTAATATTAGAAGATCTCAGCTTTCTGAGGAGGTGGAGGCGCTGTTGTGCCTTTTTAAAAACAGAGTCTGCATGATGTCCAAAGGACAGTTTGCTGTCTATTTCTGTCCCCAAGTATCTAAAACAGTCCACCTGCTCCACCTCCTGGCCATGCATGAGAAGGGGCTGGAAAAGATCCACTGAGCTGTCCCTCCCTGCAGCTCCAAAGCATACCTCCTTGGTTTTGGAGATACTGAGCTCTAATGAGCTCTGCACAAATCCACAGACCAAAGCGTGGACTTCTATGCTAGTATTGTGCCAGGGTCTGTGCATCTTTAAGGTGTGCCACTAAAGCCATATCACCTGCGTACTTCAGAAGGGACATTCCTTCTCTGTGACAGGAGATGTTAGTGTACACAGAGAAGAGAGCGGGTGATAGCACACAGCCCTGGGGAAGTCTAGTCTTCAACACAATTTGGCAAAGTAAATTCTACAGCACAAGTTTTTTTTGTCGTGGCAATGTGATCATATGTGCAATATTTATGTACGTGATCACGTTACATAAATACGTCCTTTTAACATGTACAATTCTGATCAACTACAAAAACAGAATGCAATAGAGAACATTAGAATACATTTCTCTTGTAGGTATATACAGTGAACTTTTAATATATTTCAGATTTATTAGACGTATATTGAAACATTAACAGTTTTATTCTTATTTAGTAGGTGTCTTGTATGTGATTAATTTCAATTTACATAGACTTGTATTATTATTTGCCGTTATTACTTTAGTGTGATGAAAATATATTATTTTAAACCTATTATATTATTAGAAAAAAACAGAAGTTAAGTAATGTTACTGTCTTTAAACTGAGACCTTTGTTATCACAACGAGAATTTTATAAAAGCTTCAAATCTTTTAAGATTACACGTCATGTGTACAACTAAATGACAAAAAACAATTAATGATTTAGTAATAACCTATTTATTGTATAAAAGAGATCAGGGAAAAACCGTTATACCTTTTCTTTCTGAATAGACTCCCATATGCTCAGAAGATAGACTTATAATATCGGTCTGACCAGAGGAAATGGCTTCTATAGCTTAACAATTTAATGTCATTACTTTACACACTTTACTTGATACTGAATGCTCAAATGTCATCAGATGTGACCCGGAAAACAAGTCATCTACTGCCATCAGCTCAGCAGGTCCAAGTGGGGTGTGAAAACAAGATTTAAGATGCACAGATTTAATCTTCTTTTCCTCTTTTACCTGTGAAACATCAGTAGTCAGAATGTGTCGTTTCTGTGTTGATGTGGAGTTGCTTTGTTCCTAGATAACGGAGGACTTCATGGCAGCCTACCAGGCAAACTATGGCTTCACTCAGGAGGGACAGCCGGATGCAAACAGCACGACACCGAGCGGCACCGACTCAGCTGCTCCCAAAGCAGACGCCCAGAAACCGCAAAAGGAGAAATCGGCAGTTCCCACCGCTCCAAAACCAAACCCAGACCAGCAGGAGGCGTCGGCCAAAGAAGCCAAGCAGAAAGGCGAAAAAAGGAAAGCAGAAGCAGGTAAATCGAGAGTCGCTCACATTTATGAATCTGATCAACAACCTGAAGGAATAATTCACTTTGGAATATCTTAAATCTTCAATAATTGACACCAAAATATGATCTGCTCTTCATCATAATCATAAGTAGAGACTTAACAGAGTGCTTCTCCAAATCCATATCCAAAATCATCCGTCCTTCTTCTTTACTGCTTTATCCAACTCAGTTGCATCGCAGACCAAACGCAGAGAGACAAACAAGTTTCAAATGCTTTTTCCAGCTATCGGGAATTAATTAATAAAGTCTGATCAACTTCTTGCATTTAGATGCAGTTTTTAAGTTCACTTTCATGCAATCTGTGTTTTTGATCCATCTATTTTTTTTTTCTTTTATAGGATGGTTTGATGTCGACGACAATAAAAACACAAATGTCTACGTCTCTGGTTAGTATTGCTTGAATCTCCTTACCAAAGAGACAGATGTTTGCTGAGTGGCATGCTTTTTTTTTTTTTTTTTCAATGCTTGCACTTTTTTCGTTCTCGATCCTTACCTGCTGTCTTTCTCTCTCCCTCGCAGGCCTGCCTCCTGACATCAGCACAGAGGAGTTTGTTGAGTTGATGTCTAAGTGTGGCATAGTGATGCGAGACCCCATCACTGAGGAGTACAAGGTTAAACTCTACAAGGACAGAGAGGGAAATCTAAAGGGAGATGGTCTCTGCTGCTATTTAAAGGTTTGGATTTCCTGACGATTAGCTTGAAGCTAAAGTTTCTAAATTCATAAAGGAGATACTGTAAAAAAAATTTTTAGAAGAGTAGACATAGATCAACATCAGGATTAATTTTCAGTCTGTGTGTGTGTGTGTGTGTGTGTGAGCCTCCTTTTATGTGACTCTGGGTGTGTTTTGGGATTCTCTGCAGAAGGAGTCGGTGGCTTTGGCGATGCGTCTGATCGATGAGTCTGAGGTCAGAGGGTACAAACTCCACGTGGAAGCAGCACGTTTCGAGCTGAAAGGCCAATACGACGCCAGCAAGAAGAAGAAAAAAAGCAAAGATTATAAGAAGAGGCTGCAGCAGCAACAGAAGTAAAAACCTTTTTCCATATTTCATTCCCCGTGTTAGAATAAACTTCACGTCCCGACTGAATTAGCAGAAATACATGTACTTTAACAGACTACATAGATTGTTGATTGTGTTTCTGTCTGTAGACAGTTGGACTGGAGGCCGGAGAAGCAAGGAGACGTGAGGAAGAGGCATGAAAAAGTTGTCATCATCAGGAACATGTTTCACCCCAGTGACTTTGAGGTGCGAAGAAAAACACATAAACACTCTTTTAAACACACAGCTTGTCATCAGCCGTGACCATCTCTGTGGTCTGTGTGTTGGTTTTACACAGGAAGACCCCCTGGTGCTGAATGAGTATCGTGATGATCTGCGGACAGAGTGCGAGAAATTTGGGGATGTGAAGAAAGTCATTCTCTTTGATGTGAGTTCAACCATCTTTTAGAAAAAGTGTCATTCATGGCTGTGACCCGGGGAGCTGGAGCTGATCACTGGTCGAAGGCAGGATACACTCTGGATACGTCACCAGTACATCCTGGTGAAAAGACACACACACATGCAATTTTACTGGAACTAACCTCAGATATATTTGTTCAGACGGTGGGAGAATACCAAAGTGCTCAGAGAAAACCCCCGCAGACGTACATAGATGTCTAATACACAGGCGTCAATGTTTGCTTTAGATATTTGTCTGTTTTGATCCAGAAGATTTCAGTGAAATTGGCTTTATGTTGAGAGTAATTTTCAATAGTTATTTGGGTTTTTTTGTCAAAAATATAGACATATGTCATCACGTGTGCTCTGTGCCACAACAAAGAAAATGTAAAAGCTTAAATTTAAAGGTTAGTTTGGGACTATTGTACCGGTCCAGCCGACTTCGGGCTAAATTAGGCCATATGTGGCCTGTAAAATAAAATGTGTTTGACGCCCCTGGTTTAGTGGAAATGTTCAATAAAGATAGGACATTGATTATGTGGTATTAGAGTAACTGAAGAAAAACCTTGCTCGCCCAGGGAGAACATGCAAACCCTACAGAGAAAGCCCAGACTGAAGCCAAGGTCTTTCCGGCAACTACTAGTACTAGACAGCCCTGCGGCCCCTTGAATTCAACCAGCTCAGATTGAAAGATTTGTGTCCTATATAAACCAACTGTATATGGTTGTGTCTTCGCTGCAGAGACACCCAGACGGTGTGGCTTCCATCGCGTTTAAGGAACCCGATCAGGCCGACGCATGTGTGGAGTCTTTTAACGGACGCTGGTTTGGAGGACGGCAGCTATCTGCTCAGCTCTGGGATGGAACCACAGACTATCAGGTGAATGTGCCGGTCACACATGTTTGGAGAGTTTTGTGGAGCTTATGAATTCAACCTCAGATGGAGCAAGTAAAAATCGTGGTTCTGCATGTTAGTTTCTTTTAAAGATGCCTTAACATGAACCTTACTTTATTTTATTCTTTTTTTTTAAAGTAGACAGGTGTGAATGCTACAATGAAAATGTTTAAATAGATACATTTCTGTAAATTTCTCTGACTTTATTCATCAAAACATTCGCTGCTTTGATAGCGACACCTGACTAAAAAGGTACACTTCTCACATGAACTGCACCCTCGTAGGTGGAGGAGACGACACGGGAGCGAGAGGAGCGGCTAAAAGGCTGGGCAACGTTCTTAGATGGGAGTGAGAAAAAGCAGGAGAGCAACACAGACGCCACCAAACCAGCAGAAAGTAGCTCGTCCTCAGAGCAAAGCCAGCCATCCAGCAATGCAGAGCAGCGCCCCGAAACACAAACGGCCTCATCCGTGCAGCAGGAACAGGAAGTGGACTCGACTGACAGCAGCCTCGCAGGAAGTGATGAGGAAAACTCTTAAATCTCCAGCTGGGATGATCATGTCTGCACAGAAACTGTGAAGAAGAATGCATCGAGGACTAATTTGGACATATTAAGCTGTTTTGTAATTTAGAACAATAAAATGATGATTTTTGTTTACCCCCTTGTTCATGATTTTGGTCAACACTGTATGCCTAATGCGCAGATTCCTCAAATGAACAACTTACCACTTGTACTGTGTCAGTATAGTTTTTTTTTGTTCTTATAACATTAAATCTAAAATAATTGACAAAGAAAATGAACAATATTGTGTGGCTGCAGTGTGAACAGAACTTACTCTTTTATTTGTGTAGAAATATCACAGATAAATAAAAAAAAAGGATAGATTATTGTAAATATGAAGATACAAACCAAGCTATTGTTATTTCACAATATTTAGTTACAGTATATGTTTAGTCATTAGTGGAAAGTATTCAAATAAAGGCATTTGCTTGTAGTTAAAAACATGGTTTTGCATTATTTTATTTTTTTATTTCAAAAGTAGAGGGTGGCCTCCTGACATTCCAGTGTTAAAGAATAATATGAATGTTTTCAGCTGTAAGCTGTAAGCCAACTTTAACAAAACAAGCAGAGAAATGCTTTCACAAAAATGGCCACAAGTTGTCAGACATAAAGCTCCTGGATTGTTAATAATTTCTTGTAATTTTGGTATATTTGAGGTGTGAACCTGGAAAGTTGCCAGTTGAAAGCAACACTTTGAAGTTGGGGTTAGGATGCAATGCAAAAAATAAAGAAAGAAACATGTGACTCAAAAGAAACATATTTATTATGGTAGTTTCACTTGTAATTGAGTACAAAGAAAATGGCAAGAACGAGAAAAAAGGAAAGTGAAATGGAGAATAACAGAAAAAAGGGAAAAGAGTAAAAGATGGTGCTCAGATTGCCACATTCTTGGTGTTGCTTGAGTGGAAATGCAGTCACTTCGGTGGCGATGCAAAAATCGGGTAATATTTTGGGTTGTAGCTACATAGATATATCTTTGGTAAGAATGTAATTATTGCCTGCAAACATCTTGGTAAATCATAACTTCACACCAAATTCAAAGTTTTTGAATTATTATTATTCGACGCATCACATTGTTTCAATCAAAACAGAGATTTTCTGGATGAGAAATAAAAATCTGTTACACTGTTTTTACCCAGACTCCGTTTTGACTTGCAACGAGGCATGCTGGGAAATTCAGCCTTCTGGACGGAATGTGCAGGCGTGCATGTGCAGGGACACGTGACAAAAACCCTCATTGATTGATTATTTCATTAAAAACAAACATTCTCCAAACAAGCATAACAGGACTTCATTTTGAGAAAGACTGTAGGCAAGACCACAAGGTGAGTACCAGTTTCTTTGTTAATGGAGATCAATCACAACTATTAATAATGAATTAATTCGCCACTAAGCATTAGTCAGATATTAGATGTCCAGTTATTTTTTAGAACTAATTTCAACCGTCTAGATTCCATGTATTTTTAGACGGAATTTAGGCGCTGCACTTTAATCTATTATTCAATTACTTTTACAGTTATCGACTATAAAAGTAAGGTGTATAACTGATCTCCGAATACTGAACTAAAATAATTTTGATAGCCATTGTGCGATATACAGTATAGTGTAGATATAGCCGAGATTTAGATGTCTAAATCTCTACTGCATTTCAACATCTAGATATAGACCGAATCGGGACAATATAATTTAATCCATTAATAAATAGTTGTTCATTTAAAGAAATAACTGCACGTAGCAGAACTGACGTCTAAATATCGGACAAAACTCATTTTAATAGCCATAATCCTTATAAAGTATAGTTTAGATGTAGACGTCTAATATCCCGCATTTCAACGGGTATAATTAGACCACTGCTATTGGAGGAAGCCCACGCTCGCTTGACGCACCGTGCAACCACTTCCGGGCAAAATCTGCTTCCGCTTAGTGGAAAGTAGTCCGTGATAAAAGTTATTGACATAACCACACGGCCACAAGATCAGTGACGAAAAACTTTCTGATAGCTCTGCAAGACCCCTGCTTTACATCCATATGAAGACCGTACGACCATAACATGAAAACGACTTCACCTTGTGCCCGATATGCAACTTCCGGCTGTGGAGTACTTGTGCGCATTGATATACTCGACTTCGCATCCGTCAGAATGTGCTCAAGATGTGAGACTTTCTTGAAAAAATGGTAGGTGCTGAAGGACATATTATAGTAAAATGTTTAGTTTTTCAATATTGCTGATGCAACCAAACACGACCCTTTCACATCAGTTTAGCATTTGCTTACATGTAGGCCTATTGTGTTGATTGCTAGCGTGGGGATAGCTTGTTGCTAGCTTAGCCAGCGTACGCCACGTGGGCCCAACAGCATCGAGAAGTCAGTGCTAACTTGGCTTCAGCCTGGACACACGATGCCATGATAGACGTTTCAGTATTAGACATTTTCGGGATAGACATGATGCGGGGCTGCACGGGCAGGTGACGGGGGGCCGCTGCCTGTCTCTGGAGCCGACATGCAGCTCCAGCGCTAGACCGCTGCCTGCGGTGCATGCTTCTGCACGGGCAGGCAGCTCCAGCTTGGGACCACCGCCTCTGGACACAGTTGAGGGCGCTCTGGCAGCGGTCCCTCGGATCAAGTCTCCAAAGGCAGTGGTCCTTCACTGAAGCTGCCAGCCCGAGCAGAGGCAGTCACCCGCAGAGCCGCACCATGTTTATCCAGAAAAACGTTACCGGCTTACTGGAAATCATCTATCTAAAATGACACTGCTAAGGTGGTGTTCTGTGGTTTGTTTGTTTTTCTTTCCAATGTGTTGTCATGAAAGTAATTAAGGGCCTGCTCTCTGTCTTGCTCTGTTAAAAGTGTCAAGTAAGGCTATTTTCCAAATAGTTCTCTATTTAATTTCGTCAGTCTTACAACAGTTCCACCTACCTTTTTTGCCTCGAATTTAACGAGTACAAAAGTTATTGTTTCAATGGTTAAATGTGCATTCAATAGTAATTGTTATTGACGGTATTTTTTCAACAGGTGTGATAGAAATGGGGTGCATTGGTGAAATAAGTACTTAATGTAGTAATTGTGTTAATGTCTCAATACTTCTGTATTGAAATACTACTACTGTAAATTCTTTTTTAAAATTATTATTTGTTTGTTTGCAGAGTCTGTTTGCATTGCAATGGAGGAACAGGTTTGAGCAGCAATGGGGGATCATTTGAAGCAAACACCAGCTCGATGTGGTGGTGGTGGGGCTACAGGAGACCAAGAACCTCACCATATTGATAATGATTTGTAAATAAACACATTTTATAGTAGTTAGAGTTCTGTCAGTTCGTATCACAAAAAGATTTGTTTGTTATTACTTGATACTTTTGTTTGTTTTGAATTGTTTGTTTCTATGATTAAAAAAAATTATGCCCACTCCATGATTGTAATGGTAATGTTCTGAATGAAAAATGTACTGTGATTGCAATTACAGTGGACTGATCATTACTGAATGTAGATTGGTGTTAAATTATGAATAAGCATCAGAGTAGAAATGTATTGTAAAAGGTCCACAAAGAGTACTTTTTTGGTTATTTAAATGTTTCTTAAGAATATTTTCATAAATTGACAAATTATTGTTAATCTATTGGATGTTTAGGAAAATATGCATTAATGATATGTTGTCAATTTATTAAAATATTGACAAACAATTTTTTTTAGGTCTTTCAGATGTGTAGTCTAAAGATGGTCCAACAGTGGTATAAAAATGAATGTTTTGTCTAAGTGGTTACCTGGGTTCCATTTGTGTATATGCATGAAAATCTAAAATGTAGACGTCTATTGTATGTTATTTAGACATTGAGATGTCTATATATATATACACACACACACACAATTAGACATCTAATATATGTCTAGTCTACATTTAGATGTTTAGACATTTAGACCTATAATAGACCTAAAAATGCTTGGTGGGTCATCGTGTCACGAGGCTGCTGGACCTTCATCCATTCACTCAGACTGTGCGGTTTATCTGTGACTTTGTGCCTTCATGGTGGTGATTTGTTCTGTCAAGTATGCAGTGCTACCTGCATTTAAGCTAATTTATTTTTGCTTGTTTGCTGAAACTGTTCAGAATCTACGCAACTAAAGCAGCGTTGCAATGAAGAGACATGAGCCTAAAACAAGCCACAATTTCTAAAAATAAAAATTAAACCATTGAAACGTAGAGATTTATTGCACAGATGCAATGTGGACAAATGTAAACTTTTGTAGGAAGGTCAGCATAAACCAAATCAATCTCCCATGATTGCATTTGGTTGCATTTATGCATAATCCACAAGTCAGTCAACTCAAAAGAAAACACTACCATCTAGTGGACAAACGATGTTACTGCGTTCCAGTGAATATTACAGACTAAAGCCTGGATTAATTAATATAACTGATAGCTATTTCATTCAGTGCCATGCGAGACAGCTTTACAGGCTACAGATTGTGCCAATTTGCAGAAGGCCTACTTAATCGAGGCTATTGCTTGAGATTACAGGTTTTAAACATTTTTATAGGACAGCACAGGTAAGCACAGCGTATTCTCAGTTTTTTTAAATGAATTATTATTAAATACAATTCAAGTGAGATTAGACTGAAAGAAAATGACAATTTTCTTTTATTAGTCACAATGTAAATACCTTCCTCTCACTGTTTCAACAATAGAGATTATTCTCTAAACTCCATAATTAGACACAAAAGGGAAAGTTTCAAAGTGTAACTACAATGATAGCTAAATAAATAGATATATTTTTTTGGTAGACTCGTCAATGTGAAATATCTTCAAAATACAATCATCCTCCACTAGATGGCGCTCTAATCCTGCGGTTTCCTGTGTTCTGTGGGAAGAATGTTTTATTCACACCAGTTGTGTCACATTGGTACACAATAACATGAGCGTACCAAGTTGCTCCAACATGAACAGATTTAGTTTTTGTTGTTGGAACAATTTTAGGCGAAGGCTGAAATCATGTCACGCACTTTTTTTTATGCATTCAAGGAAAATGCAACTAATGTGCTCAAATAGTTTCAAGTAATTTTACTAATCTGTATTTCCCAAGTTTCTTCTCAAGCATTTGTCACTAGTTAATTCAAAAGTTAAGATTTTCATAGTATTTTCAGTATTACTAATAGTACTACTAAAAGTATTACTAATTTTGTGGTCTTATGATGCTGTTGTGGTTGGAACCTTCAGGCTTGTGTGTGTGGTTTGCATGTTCTCTCTCTGCAGGCATGGGTTTTTCCTCGATATACTTATATACAATTTTGATACTGATCTGAATACTTTTTGAAGCACAACATTGTTGATATTTCACACTAAATGAACGCCATTACTCTGCAGATATATATGCAGATATTGTATTTGTTTTGTAGAATACCCTACATATCTCCATAATTGTGTTTCAACTCTTCATGCTCTTGTGGATGCATTTGTTTTTACTCGCAGTTGCTGCAGTCTTAACCAGGCCTCTCTTGTAAATGAGATCTTGGATTCCCGAGGGACTAACCTGGATAAATGAAGGCCTCAAAACTTGTAATGTACATTGCAGAAAGTTCATGTAGGCCAGGAACACAAGACTGTGACTGTGAACACTGTGTTCTCTGTCTTCTATTAAACCGTGACTGCAGCACAGTTTTAAGGCAATGCAGCAACAGTGTGCTTGTCAACAAGGAGGTGCAGACAGAGAATAACATGAGAGCAGAGGCAGAGGAGGAAATGGACGGAGCATCTGAGGGCAGGGCCTGTGTGTGTGTGTTTGTGTGTGTTTTCTGTTCCCTGGAGTCCACCCTGGTGATCGCTTGGGAAAAAGACCTCTAGGTCTGCCTGAGGTCTGACTTGCAGCCAAGAAAAGCAGGACTAAAATAGAGCGAGAGGGAGAGAGTTTAAACCCGAGAATCAAAGACATGGGCTTGGAGAGAGAGAGAGAGAGAGAGAGAGAGAGAGAGA